>JAYJMR010000302.1:0-29968 GCA_037074705.1 Zhengitettix transpicula
TAAAAACTTACAAATTAATATTCCGCGGATCGAATTATTTTATAATTTTAATTTCTTCTCTACTAAAGTTTCTTTACATGTATATATATATACACTCTTCTGTGAGTTAAAAAAAAAAAAAAAAAAAAAAAAAAAAAAAAAAAAAAAAACACGACTGCCCGTTGTAATCTAGGAACGTCTTCCTCGCCGCCGCACGCACGCAGCATAGCTGTTGCAAGCGAACATTAGTAAAAACTTACAAATTAATATTCCGCGGATCGAATTATTTTATAATTTTAATTTCTTCTCTACTAAAGTTTCTTTACATGTATATATATATACACTCTTCTGTGAGTTAAAAAAAAAAAAAAAAAAAAAAAAAAAAAAAAAAAAAACACGACTGCCCGTTGTAATCTACGAACGTCTTCCTCGCCGCCGCACGCACGCAGCATAGCTGTTGCAAGCGAACATTAGTAAAAACTTACAAATTAATATTCCGCGGATCGAATTATTTTATAATTTTAATTTCTTCTCTACTAAAGTTTCTTTACATGTATATATATATACACTCTTCTGTGAGTTAAAAAAAAAAAAAAAAAAAAAAAAAAAAAAAAAAAAAAAAACACGACTGCCCGTTGTAATCTACGAACGTCTTCCTCGCCGCCGCACGCACGCAGCATAGCTGTTGCAAGCGAACATTAGTAAAAACTTACAAATTAATATTCCGCGGATCGAATTATTTTATAATTTTAATTTCTTCTCTACTAAAGTTTCTTTACATGTATATATATATACACTCTTCTGTGAGTTAAAAAAAAAAAAAAAAAAAAAAAAAAAAAAAAAAAAAACACGACTGCCCGTTGTAATCTACGAACGTCTTCCTCGCCGCCGCACGCACGCAGCATAGCTGTTGCAAGCGAACATTAGTAAAAACTTACAAATTAATATTCCGCGGATCGAATTATTTTATAATTTTAATTTCTTCTCTACTAAAGTTTCTTTACATGTATATATATATACACTCTTCTGTGAGTTAAAAAAAAAAAAAAAAAAAAAAAAAAAAAAAAAAAAAAACACGACTGCCCGTTGTAATCTACGAACGTCTTCCTCGCCGCCGCACGCACGCAGCATAGCTGTTGCAAGCGAACATTAGTAAAAACTTACAAATTAATATTCCGCGGATCGAATTATTTTATAATTTTAATTTCTTCTCTACTAAAGTTTCTTTACATGTATATATATATACACTCTTCTGTGAGTTAAAAAAAAAAAAAAAAAAAAAAAAAAAAAAAAAAAAAACACGACTGCCCGTTGTAATCTACGAACGTCTTCCTCGCCGCCGCACGCACGCAGCATAGCTGTTGCAAGCGAACATTAGTAAAAACTTACAAATTAATATTCCGCGGATCGAATTATTTTATAATTTTAATTTCTTCTCTACTAAAGTTTCTTTACATGTATATATATATACACTCTTCTGTGAGTTAAAAAAAAAAAAAAAAAAAAAAAAAAAAAAAAAAAAAACACGACTGCCCGTTGTAATCTACGAACGTCTTCCTCGCCGCCGCACGCACGCAGCATAGCTGTTGCAAGCGAACATTAGTAAAAACTTACAAATTAATATTCCGCGGATCGAATTATTTTATAATTTTAATTTCTTCTCTACTAAAGTTTCTTTACATGTATATATATATACACTCTTCTGTGAGTTAAAAAAAAAAAAAAAAAAAAAAAAAAAAAAAAAAAAACACGACTGCCCGTTGTAATCTACGAACGTCTTCCTCGCCGCCGCACGCACGCAGCATAGCTGTTGCAAGCGAACATTAGTAAAAACTTACAAATTAATATTCCGCGGATCGAATTATTTTATAATTTTAATTTCTTCTCTACTAAAGTTTCTTTACATGTATATATATATACACTCTTCTGTGAGTTAAAAAAAAAAAAAAAAAAAAAAAAAAAAAAAAAAAAAACACGACTGCCCGTTGTAATCTACGAACGTCTTCCTCGCCGCCGCACGCACGCAGCATAGCTGTTGCAAGCGAACATTAGTAAAAACTTACAAATTAATATTCCGCGGATCGAATTATTTTATAATTTTAATTTCTTCTCTACTAAAGTTTCTTTACATGTATATATATATACACTCTTCTGTGAGTTAAAAAAAAAAAAAAAAAAAAAAAAAAAAAAAAAAAAAACACGACTGCCCGTTGTAATCTACGAACGTCTTCCTCGCCGCCGCACGCACGCAGCATAGCTGTTGCAAGCGAACATTAGTAAAAACTTACAAATTAATATTCCGCGGATCGAATTATTTTATAATTTTAATTTCTTCTCTACTAAAGTTTCTTTACATGTATATATATATACACTCTTCTGTGAGTTAAAAAAAAAAAAAAAAAAAAAAAAAAAAAAAAAAAAAACACGACTGCCCGTTGTAATCTACGAACGTCTTCCTCGCCGCCGCACGCACGCAGCATAGCTGTTGCAAGCGAACATTAGTAAAAACTTACAAATTAATATTCCGCGGATCGAATTATTTTATAATTTTAATTTCTTCTCTACTAAAGTTTCTTTACATGTATATATATATACACTCTTCTGTGAGTTAAAAAAAAAAAAAAAAAAAAAAAAAAAAAAAAAAAAACACGACTGCCCGTTGTAATCTACGAACGTCTTCCTCGCCGCCGCACGCACGCAGCATAGCTGTTGCAAGCGAACATTAGTAAAAACTTACAAATTAATATTCCGCGGATCGAATTATTTTATAATTTTAATTTCTTCTCTACTAAAGTTTCTTTACATGTATATATATATACACTCTTCTGTGAGTTAAAAAAAAAAAAAAAAAAAAAAAAAAAAAAAAAAAAAAACACGACTGCCCGTTGTAATCTACGAACGTCTTCCTCGCCGCCGCACGCACGCAGCATAGCTGTTGCAAGCGAACATTAGTAAAAACTTACAAATTAATATTCCGCGGATCGAATTATTTTATAATTTTAATTTCTTCTCTACTAAAGTTTCTTTACATGTATATATATATACACTCTTCTGTGAGTTAAAAAAAAAAAAAAAAAAAAAAAAAAAAAAAAAAAAAAACACGACTGCCCGTTGTAATCTACGAACGTCTTCCTCGCCGCCGCACGCACGCAGCATAGCTGTTGCAAGCGAACATTAGTAAAAACTTACAAATTAATATTCCGCGGATCGAATTATTTTATAATTTTAATTTCTTCTCTACTAAAGTTTCTTTACATGTATATATATATACACTCTTCTGTGAGTTAAAAAAAAAAAAAAAAAAAAAAAAAAAAAAAAAAAAAACACGACTGCCCGTTGTAATCTACGAACGTCTTCCTCGCCGCCGCACGCACGCAGCATAGCTGTTGCAAGCGAACATTAGTAAAAACTTACAAATTAATATTCCGCGGATCGAATTATTTTATAATTTTAATTTCTTCTCTACTAAAGTTTCTTTACATGTATATATATATACACTCTTCTGTGAGTTAAAAAAAAAAAAAAAAAAAAAAAAAAAAAAAAAAAAAACACGACTGCCCGTTGTAATCTACGAACGTCTTCCTCGCCGCCGCACGCACGCAGCATAGCTGTTGCAAGCGAACATTAGTAAAAACTTACAAATTAATATTCCGCGGATCGAATTATTTTATAATTTTAATTTCTTCTCTACTAAAGTTTCTTTACATGTATATATATATACACTCTTCTGTGAGTTAAAAAAAAAAAAAAAAAAAAAAAAAAAAAAAACACGACTGCCCGTTGTAATCTACGAACGTCTTCCTCGCCGCCGCACGCACGCAGCATAGCTGTTGCAAGCGAACATTAGTAAAAACTTACAAATTAATATTCCGCGGATCGAATTATTTTATAATTTTAATTTCTTCTCTACTAAAGTTTCTTTACATGTATATATATATACACTCTTCTGTGAGTTAAAAAAAAAAAAAAAAAAAAAAAAAAAAAAAAAAAAAACACGACTGCCCGTTGTAATCTACGAACGTCTTCCTCGCCGCCGCACGCACGCAGCATAGCTGTTGCAAGCGAACATTAGTAAAAACTTACAAATTAATATTCCGCGGATCGAATTATTTTATAATTTTAATTTCTTCTCTACTAAAGTTTCTTTACATGTATATATATATACACTCTTCTGTGAGTTAAAAAAAAAAAAAAAAAAAAAAAAAAAAAAAAAAAAAAACACGACTGCCCGTTGTAATCTACGAACGTCTTCCTCGCCGCCGCACGCACGCAGCATAGCTGTTGCAAGCGAACATTAGTAAAAACTTACAAATTAATATTCCGCGGATCGAATTATTTTATAATTTTAATTTCTTCTCTACTAAAGTTTCTTTACATGTATATATATATACACTCTTCTGTGAGTTAAAAAAAAAAAAAAAAAAAAAAAAAAAAAAAAAAAAAACACGACTGCCCGTTGTAATCTACGAACGTCTTCCTCGCCGCCGCACGCACGCAGCATAGCTGTTGCAAGCGAACATTAGTAAAAACTTACAAATTAATATTCCGCGGATCGAATTATTTTATAATTTTAATTTCTTCTCTACTAAAGTTTCTTTACATGTATATATATATACACTCTTCTGTGAGTTAAAAAAAAAAAAAAAAAAAAAAAAAAAAAAAAAAAAAACACGACTGCCCGTTGTAATCTACGAACGTCTTCCTCGCCGCCGCACGCACGCAGCATAGCTGTTGCAAGCGAACATTAGTAAAAACTTACAAATTAATATTCCGCGGATCGAATTATTTTATAATTTTAATTTCTTCTCTACTAAAGTTTCTTTACATGTATATATATATACACTCTTCTGTGAGTTAAAAAAAAAAAAAAAAAAAAAAAAAAAAAAAAAAAAAAACACGACTGCCCGTTGTAATCTACGAACGTCTTCCTCGCCGCCGCACGCACGCAGCATAGCTGTTGCAAGCGAACATTAGTAAAAACTTACAAATTAATATTCCGCGGATCGAATTATTTTATAATTTTAATTTCTTCTCTACTAAAGTTTCTTTACATGTATATATATATACACTCTTCTGTGAGTTAAAAAAAAAAAAAAAAAAAAAAAAAAAAAAAAAAAAAACACGACTGCCCGTTGTAATCTACGAACGTCTTCCTCGCCGCCGCACGCACGCAGCATAGCTGTTGCAAGCGAACATTAGTAAAAACTTACAAATTAATATTCCGCGGATCGAATTATTTTATAATTTTAATTTCTTCTCTACTAAAGTTTCTTTACATGTATATATATATACACTCTTCTGTGAGTTAAAAAAAAAAAAAAAAAAAAAAAAAAAAAAAAAAAAAACACGACTGCCCGTTGTAATCTACGAACGTCTTCCTCGCCGCCGCACGCACGCAGCATAGCTGTTGCAAGCGAACATTAGTAAAAACTTACAAATTAATATTCCGCGGATCGAATTATTTTATAATTTTAATTTCTTCTCTACTAAAGTTTCTTTACATGTATATATATATACACTCTTCTGTGAGTTAAAAAAAAAAAAAAAAAAAAAAAAAAAAAAAAAAAAAACACGACTGCCCGTTGTAATCTACGAACGTCTTCCTCGCCGCCGCACGCACGCAGCATAGCTGTTGCAAGCGAACATTAGTAAAAACTTACAAATTAATATTCCGCGGATCGAATTATTTTATAATTTTAATTTCTTCTCTACTAAAGTTTCTTTACATGTATATATATATACACTCTTCTGTGAGTTAAAAAAAAAAAAAAAAAAAAAAAAAAAAAAAAAAAAAAACACGACTGCCCGTTGTAATCTACGAACGTCTTCCTCGCCGCCGCACGCACGCAGCATAGCTGTTGCAAGCGAACATTAGTAAAAACTTACAAATTAATATTCCGCGGATCGAATTATTTTATAATTTTAATTTCTTCTCTACTAAAGTTTCTTTACATGTATATATATATACACTCTTCTGTGAGTTAAAAAAAAAAAAAAAAAAAAAAAAAAAAAAAAAAAAAAACACGACTGCCCGTTGTAATCTACGAACGTCTTCCTCGCCGCCGCACGCACGCAGCATAGCTGTTGCAAGCGAACATTAGTAAAAACTTACAAATTAATATTCCGCGGATCGAATTATTTTATAATTTTAATTTCTTCTCTACTAAAGTTTCTTTACATGTATATATATATACACTCTTCTGTGAGTTAAAAAAAAAAAAAAAAAAAAAAAAAAAAAAAAAAAAAAACACGACTGCCCGTTGTAATCTACGAACGTCTTCCTCGCCGCCGCACGCACGCAGCATAGCTGTTGCAAGCGAACATTAGTAAAAACTTACAAATTAATATTCCGCGGATCGAATTATTTTATAATTTTAATTTCTTCTCTACTAAAGTTTCTTTACATGTATATATATATACACTCTTCTGTGAGTTAAAAAAAAAAAAAAAAAAAAAAAAAAAAAAAAAAAAAAACACGACTGCCCGTTGTAATCTACGAACGTCTTCCTCGCCGCCGCACGCACGCAGCATAGCTGTTGCAAGCGAACATTAGTAAAAACTTACAAATTAATATTCCGCGGATCGAATTATTTTATAATTTTAATTTCTTCTCTACTAAAGTTTCTTTACATGTATATATATATACACTCTTCTGTGAGTTAAAAAAAAAAAAAAAAAAAAAAAAAAAAAAAAAAAAAACACGACTGCCCGTTGTAATCTACGAACGTCTTCCTCGCCGCCGCACGCACGCAGCATAGCTGTTGCAAGCGAACATTAGTAAAAACTTACAAATTAATATTCCGCGGATCGAATTATTTTATAATTTTAATTTCTTCTCTACTAAAGTTTCTTTACATGTATATATATATACACTCTTCTGTGAGTTAAAAAAAAAAAAAAAAAAAAAAAAAAAAAAAAAAAAAAACACGACTGCCCGTTGTAATCTACGAACGTCTTCCTCGCCGCCGCACGCACGCAGCATAGCTGTTGCAAGCGAACATTAGTAAAAACTTACAAATTAATATTCCGCGGATCGAATTATTTTATAATTTTAATTTCTTCTCTACTAAAGTTTCTTTACATGTATATATATATACACTCTTCTGTGAGTTAAAAAAAAAAAAAAAAAAAAAAAAAAAAAAAAAAAAAAACACGACTGCCCGTTGTAATCTACGAACGTCTTCCTCGCCGCCGCACGCACGCAGCATAGCTGTTGCAAGCGAACATTAGTAAAAACTTACAAATTAATATTCCGCGGATCGAATTATTTTATAATTTTAATTTCTTCTCTACTAAAGTTTCTTTACATGTATATATATATACACTCTTCTGTGAGTTAAAAAAAAAAAAAAAAAAAAAAAAAAAAAAAAAAAAAAAACACGACTGCCCGTTGTAATCTACGAACGTCTTCCTCGCCGCCGCACGCACGCAGCATAGCTGTTGCAAGCGAACATTAGTAAAAACTTACAAATTAATATTCCGCGGATCGAATTATTTTATAATTTTAATTTCTTCTCTACTAAAGTTTCTTTACATGTATATATATATACACTCTTCTGTGAGTTAAAAAAAAAAAAAAAAAAAAAAAAAAAAAAAAAAAAAAACACGACTGCCCGTTGTAATCTACGAACGTCTTCCTCGCCGCCGCACGCACGCAGCATAGCTGTTGCAAGCGAACATTAGTAAAAACTTACAAATTAATATTCCGCGGATCGAATTATTTTATAATTTTAATTTCTTCTCTACTAAAGTTTCTTTACATGTATATATATATACACTCTTCTGTGAGTTAAAAAAAAAAAAAAAAAAAAAAAAAAAAAAAAAAAAAAAACACGACTGCCCGTTGTAATCTACGAACGTCTTCCTCGCCGCCGCACGCACGCAGCATAGCTGTTGCAAGCGAACATTAGTAAAAACTTACAAATTAATATTCCGCGGATCGAATTATTTTATAATTTTAATTTCTTCTCTACTAAAGTTTCTTTACATGTATATATATATACACTCTTCTGTGAGTTAAAAAAAAAAAAAAAAAAAAAAAAAAAAAAAAAAAAAAACACGACTGCCCGTTGTAATCTACGAACGTCTTCCTCGCCGCCGCACGCACGCAGCATAGCTGTTGCAAGCGAACATTAGTAAAAACTTACAAATTAATATTCCGCGGATCGAATTATTTTATAATTTTAATTTCTTCTCTACTAAAGTTTCTTTACATGTATATATATATACACTCTTCTGTGAGTTAAAAAAAAAAAAAAAAAAAAAAAAAAAAAAAAAAAAAACACGACTGCCCGTTGTAATCTACGAACGTCTTCCTCGCCGCCGCACGCACGCAGCATAGCTGTTGCAAGCGAACATTAGTAAAAACTTACAAATTAATATTCCGCGGATCGAATTATTTTATAATTTTAATTTCTTCTCTACTAAAGTTTCTTTACATGTATATATATATACACTCTTCTGTGAGTTAAAAAAAAAAAAAAAAAAAAAAAAAAAAAAAAAAAAAAAACACGACTGCCCGTTGTAATCTACGAACGTCTTCCTCGCCGCCGCACGCACGCAGCATAGCTGTTGCAAGCGAACATTAGTAAAAACTTACAAATTAATATTCCGCGGATCGAATTATTTTATAATTTTAATTTCTTCTCTACTAAAGTTTCTTTACATGTATATATATATACACTCTTCTGTGAGTTAAAAAAAAAAAAAAAAAAAAAAAAAAAAAAAAAAAAAACACGACTGCCCGTTGTAATCTACGAACGTCTTCCTCGCCGCCGCACGCACGCAGCATAGCTGTTGCAAGCGAACATTAGTAAAAACTTACAAATTAATATTCCGCGGATCGAATTATTTTATAATTTTAATTTCTTCTCTACTAAAGTTTCTTTACATGTATATATATATACACTCTTCTGTGAGTTAAAAAAAAAAAAAAAAAAAAAAAAAAAAAAACACGACTGCCCGTTGTAATCTACGAACGTCTTCCTCGCCGCCGCACGCACGCAGCATAGCTGTTGCAAGCGAACATTAGTAAAAACTTACAAATTAATATTCCGCGGATCGAATTATTTTATAATTTTAATTTCTTCTCTACTAAAGTTTCTTTACATGTATATATATATACACTCTTCTGTGAGTTAAAAAAAAAAAAAAAAAAAAAAAAAAAAAAAAAAAAAAAGACGACTGCCCGTTGTAATCTACGAACGTCTTCCTCGCCGCCGCACGCACGCAGCATAGCTGTTGCAAGCGAACATTAGTAAAAACTTACAAATTAATATTCCGCGGATCGAATTATTTTATAATTTTAATTTCTTCTCTACTAAAGTTTCTTTACATGTATATATATATACACTCTTCTGTGAGTTAAAAAAAAAAAAAAAAAAAAAAAAAAAAAAAAAAAAAACACGACTGCCCGTTGTAATCTACGAACGTCTTCCTCGCCGCCGCACGCACGCAGCATAGCTGTTGCAAGCGAACATTAGTAAAAACTTACAAATTAATATTCCGCGGATCGAATTATTTTATAATTTTAATTTCTTCTCTACTAAAGTTTCTTTACATGTATATATATATACACTCTTCTGTGAGTTAAAAAAAAAAAAAAAAAAAAAAAAAAAAAAAAAAAAAAAAAACACGACTGCCCGTTGTAATCTACGAACGTCTTCCTCGCCGCCGCACGCACGCAGCATAGCTGTTGCAAGCGAACATTAGTAAAAACTTACAAATTAATATTCCGCGGATCGAATTATTTTATAATTTTAATTTCTTCTCTACTAAAGTTTCTTTACATGTATATATATATACACTCTTCTGTGAGTTAAAAAAAAAAAAAAAAAAAAAAAAAAAAAACACGACTGCCCGTTGTAATCTACGAACGTCTTCCTCGCCGCCGCACGCACGCAGCATAGCTGTTGCAAGCGAACATTAGTAAAAACTTACAAATTAATATTCCGCGGATCGAATTATTTTATAATTTTAATTTCTTCTCTACTAAAGTTTCTTTACATGTATATATATATACACTCTTCTGTGAGTTAAAAAAAAAAAAAAAAAAAAAAAAAACACGACTGCCCGTTGTAATCTACGAACGTCTTCCTCGCCGCCGCACGCACGCAGCATAGCTGTTGCAAGCGAACATTAGTAAAAACTTACAAATTAATATTCCGCGGATCGAATTATTTTATAATTTTAATTTCTTCTCTACTAAAGTTTCTTTACATGTATATATATATACACTCTTCTGTGAGTTAAAAAAAAAAAAAAAAAAAAAAAAAAAAAAAAAAAAACACGACTGCCCGTTGTAATCTACGAACGTCTTCCTCGCCGCCGCACGCACGCAGCATAGCTGTTGCAAGCGAACATTAGTAAAAACTTACAAATTAATATTCCGCGGATCGAATTATTTTATAATTTTAATTTCTTCTCTACTAAAGTTTCTTTACATGTATATATATATACACTCTTCTGTGAGTTAAAAAAAAAAAAAAAAAAAAAAAAAAAAAAAAAAAAAACACGACTGCCCGTTGTAATCTACGAACGTCTTCCTCGCCGCCGCACGCACGCAGCATAGCTGTTGCAAGCGAACATTAGTAAAAACTTACAAATTAATATTCCGCGGATCGAATTATTTTATAATTTTAATTTCTTCTCTACTAAAGTTTCTTTACATGTATATATATATACACTCTTCTGTGAGTTAAAAAAAAAAAAAAAAAAAAAAAAAAAAAAAAAAAAAAAAAACACGACTGCCCGTTTTAATCTACGAACGTCTTCCTCGCCGCCGCACGCACGCAGCATAGCTGTTGCAAGCGAACATTAGTAAAAACTTACAAATTAATATTCCGCGGATCGAATTATTTTATAATTTTAATTTCTTCTCTACTAAAGTTTCTTTACATGTATATATATATATACACTCTTCTGTGAGTTAAAAAAAAAAAAAAAAAAAAAAAAAAAAAAAAAAAAAAAACACGACTGCCCGTTGTAATCTACGAACGTCTTCCTCGCCGCCGCACGCACGCAGCATAGCTGTTGCAAGCGAACATTAGTAAAAACTTACAAATTAATATTCCGCGGATCGAATTATTTTATAATTTTAATTTCTTCTCTACTAAAGTTTCTTTACATGTATATATATATACACTCTTCTGTGAGTTAAAAAAAAAAAAAAAAAAAAAAAAAAAAAAAAAAAAAAATCCACCATTTTTTTTTACTTCTATATATATTTAAATAAATAAATATATATTTAAAAAATGGGGAAAATTTTTAAATGTCGCGTACATGTGAGCGCGTACTGTTTAAAGACAAATATTAACTTTGTTTACAAAGACCGCGTAACAATGGAAACGTCAACGTGAAAAATTGTAACCGTTATCAATTCCACTTAATTCGCACCGAACTCTGACTGTCTATTCGTTTCTTAGACGACGTCATTTCTTTTTTGCTCAATTTGACGGAACTCGTGTGTTTACGTGAGGAATTTAATTTTTTTCTCTTACATTTACGTATCACCCTGCAGCGAGTGCAGGTAAGTGCCGCTAGGTGGGGACGTACTGTAACAATAAAACTGTTGATACATTTCAAATATTTTTATCTTTGAAGCCAATTGTTTCCTTTCCCGCGATATTTAAGCATTCGACGGTTGACCTCACTTTCCGATCAGGATTTCAGGCGTTTCGCGGGGACCGCGTGTTTCGACGTATTGCCGCAGAAACATTTAACAATGCTCCCCGTTGATTACAATGGTGTCCGGAATAAAAGACCGTCCCGATCGAGGAATCTTTATCGCTTCTCGGCCTTTTGGCTAAGATCAAAGTGTAGTATCTGTTCTTATCAGCTTAATATCTGATACGTGGTGCATCGCACCACCAGAATATTAAACTCATTTTTGGAAAATGACGGAGTGTTAGGAGCTTGCTCCACATCTGTCACGGGTTGGCCCGGCTTTGCAGTATCGCCGGGATCGGCCCACCTTATTGAAATTCAAACAAAGAAAGAAGTTTAACATTCTGACGTATCAAATATTGAGTTGGAAGGCAGGTAAATTTTGAAATAACTGCGATTTCGCATCCAGTACAGGATTCACCTCTCTCGGCAATCATCTTCTCGCAGGCAGGACCGGGCACCAGCGAGTACAAGTAATTTTCCGGGAGAAGCCGTTGTCCGTGGCCACCAGCTGGACCACGCTCCCTATATATCTTTTGTATTTCGCGAACGTCGTCGTCGCCGCCGCACGCACGCACGCAAGTACGATAGGATAACGCGCCTTTTACGAATATGTATCTGATACATATGTATTCAAAACATCGTACTTTTTCCGCTCATTTCTTTCGGCTCAAAGGAAGTGTAATTAATATTCGTTGTTGACGGAAACTGCGTAGCTATATTGAAAACAGGGGTTCGTTGCCGTTAAAGCCTCTTTTAATTCTGTCACTTTCCCATAAATCTATCTCGGTTTTATTATAATTTAGACGTAAAATACCGACGTCTGGATTTCGATATACATTTATAAACAATGTATGCAATATACGTTTATTCCACCTAGCAGAGCGCCTCTTGGGCGGCCATCGCAAAACACGACTGCCCGTTGTAATCTACGAACGTCTTCCTCGCCGCCGCACGCACGCAGCATAGCTGTTGCAAGCGAACATTAGTAAAAACTTACAAATTAATATTCCGCGGATCGAATTATTTTATAATTTTAATTTCTTCTCTACTAAAGTTTCTTTACATGTATATATATATACACTCTTCTGTGAGTTAAAAAAAAAAAAAAAAAAAAAAAAAAAAAAAAAACACGACTGCCCGTTGTAATCTACGAACGTCTTCCTCGCCGCCGCACGCACGCAGCATAGCTGTTGCAAGCGAACATTAGTAAAAACTTACAAATTAATATTCCGCGGATCGAATTATTTTATAATTTTAATTTCTTCTCTACTAAAGTTTCTTTACATGTATATATATATACACTCTTCTGTGAGTTAAAAAAAAAAAAAAAAAAAAAAAAAAAAAAAAAACACGACTGCCCGTTGTAATCTACGAACGTCTTCCTCGCCGCCGCACGCACGCAGCATAGCTGTTGCAAGCGAACATTAGTAAAAACTTACAAATTAATATTCCGCGGATCGAATTATTTTATAATTTTAATTTCTTCTCTACTAAAGTTTCTTTACATGTATATATATATACACTCTTCTGTGAGTTAAAAAAAAAAAAAAAAAAAAAAAACACGACTGCCCGTTGTAATCTACGAACGTCTTCCTCGCCGCCGTACGCACGCAGCATAGCTGTTGCAAGCGAACATTAGTAAAAACTTACAAATTAATATTCCGCGGATCGAATTATTTTATAATTTTAATTTCTTCTCTACTAAAGTTTCTTTACATGTATATATATATACACTCTTCTGTGAGTTAAAAAAAAAAAAAAAAAAAAAAAAAAAAAAAAAAAAAAAAAAAAAAACACGACTGCCCGTTGTAATCTACGAACGTCTTCCTCGCCGCCGCACGCACGCAGCATAGCTGTTCCAAGCGAACATTAGTAAAAACTTACAAATTAATATTCCGCGGATCGAATTATTTTATAATTTTAATTTCTTCTCTACTAAAGTTTCTTTACATGTATATATATATACACTCTTCTGTGAGTTAAAAAAAAAAAAAAAAAAAAAAAAAAAAAAAAAAAAACACGACTGCCCGTTGTAATCTACGAACGTCTTCCTCGCCGCCGCACGCACGCAGCATAGCTGTTGCAAGCGAACATTAGTAAAAACTTACAAATTAATATTCCGCGGATCGAATTATTTTATAATTTTAATTTCTTCTCTACTAAAGTTTCTTTACATGTATATATATATACACTCTTCTGTGAGTTAAAAAAAAAAAAAAAAAAAAAAAAAAAAAAAAAAAAAAAACACGACTGCCCGTTGTAATCTACGAACGTCTTCCTCGCCGCCGCACGCACGCAGCATAGCTGTTGCAAGCGAACATTAGTAAAAACTTACAAATTAATATTCCGCGGATCGAATTATTTTATAATTTTAATTTCTTCTCTACTAAAGTTTCTTTACATGTATATATATATACACTCTTCTGTGAGTTAAAAAAAAAAAAAAAAAAAAAAAAACACGACTGCCCGTTGTAATCTACGAACGTCTTCCTCGCCGCCGCACGCACGCAGCATAGCTGTTGCAAGCGAACATTAGTAAAAACTTACAAATTAATATTCCGCGGATCGAATTATTTTATAATTTTAATTTCTTCTCTACTAAAGTTTCTTTACATGTATATATATATACACTCTTCTGTGAGTTAAAAAAAAAAAAAAAAAAAAAAAAAAAAAAAAAAAAAAACACGACTGCCCGTTGTAATCTACGAACGTCTTCCTCGCCGCCGCACGCACGCAGCATAGCTGTTGCAAGCGAACATTAGTAAAAACTTACAAATTAATATTCCGCGGATCGAATTATTTTATAATTTTAATTTCTTCTCTACTAAAGTTTCTTTACATGTATATATATATACACTCTTCTGTGAGTTAAAAAAAAAAAAAAAAAAAAAAAAAAAAAAAAAAAAAAACACGACTGCCCGTTGTAATCTACGAACGTCTTCCTCGCCGCCGCACGCACGCAGCATAGCTGTTGCAAGCGAACATTAGTAAAAACTTACAAATTAATATTCCGCGGATCGAATTATTTTATAATTTTAATTTCTTCTCTACTAAAGTTTCTTTACATGTATATATATATACACTCTTCTGTGAGTTAAAAAAAAAAAAAAAAAAAAAAAAAAAAAAAAAAAAAAACACGACTGCCCGTTTTAATCTACGAACGTCTTCCTCGCCGCCGCACGCACGCAGCATAGCTGTTGCAAGCGAACATTAGTAAAAACTTACAAATTAATATTCCGCGGATCGAATTATTTTATAATTTTAATTTCTTCTCTACTAAAGTTTCTTTACATGTATATATATATATACACTCTTCTGTGAGTTAAAAAAAAAAAAAAAAAAAAAAAAAAAAAAAAAAAAAAAAAACACGACTGCCCGTTGTAATCTACGAACGTCTTCCTCGCCGCCGCACGCACGCAGCATAGCTGTTGCAAGCGAACATTAGTAAAAACTTACAAATTAATATTCCGCGGATCGAATTATTTTTATAATTTTAATTTCTTCTCTACTAAAGTTTCTTTACATGTATATATATATACACTCTTCTGTGAGTTAAAAAAAAAAAAAAAAAAAAAAAAAAAAAAAAAAAAAAAAATCCACCATTTTTTTTTACTTCTATATATATTTAAATAAATAAATATATATTTAAAAAATGGGGAAAATTTTTAAATGTCGCGTACATGTGAGCGCGTACTGTTTAAAGACAAATATTAACTTTGTTTACAAAGACCGCGTAACAATGGAAACGTCAACGTGAAAAATTGTAACCGTTATCAATTCCACTTAATTCGCACCGAACTCTGACTGTCTATTCGTTTCTTAGACGACGTCATTTCTTTTTTGCTCAATTTGACGGAACTCGTGTGTTTACGTGAGGAATTTAATTTTTTTCTCTTACATTTACGTATCACCCTGCAGCGAGTGCAGGTAAGTGCCGCTAGGTGGGGACGTACTGTAACAATAAAACTGTTGATACATTTCAAATATTTTTATCTTTGAAGCCAATTGTTTCCTTTCCCGCGATATTTAAGCATTCGACGGTTGACCTCACTTTCCGATCAGGATTTCAGGCGTTTCGCGGGGACCGCGTGTTTCGACGTATTGCCGCAGAAACATTTAACAATGCTCCCCGTTGATTACAATGGTGTCCGGAATAAAAGACCGTCCCGATCGAGGAATCTTTATCGCTTCTCGGCCTTTTGGCTAAGATCAAAGTGTAGTATCTGTTCTTATCAGCTTAATATCTGATACGTGGTGCATCGCACCACCAGAATATTAAACTCATTTTTGGAAAATGACGGAGTGTTAGGAGCTTGCTCCACATCTGTCACGGGTTGGCCCGGCTTTGCAGTATCGCCGGGATCGGCCCACCTTATTGAAATTCAAACAAAGAAAGAAGTTTAACATTCTGACGTATCAAATATTGAGTTGGAAGGCAGGTAAATTTTGAAATAACTGCGATTTCGCATCCAGTACAGGATTCACCTCTCT
Source organism: Zhengitettix transpicula (assembly GCA_037074705.1). NCBI lineage: Eukaryota > Metazoa > Arthropoda > Insecta > Orthoptera > Tetrigidae > Zhengitettix > Zhengitettix transpicula. The sequence continues at coordinate 16,138 of JAYJMR010000302.1, forward strand.
CGGCAATCATCTTCTCGCAGGCAGGACCGGGCACCAGCGAGTACAAGTAATTTTCCGGGAGAAGCCGTTGTCCGTGGCCACCAGCTGGACCACGCTCCCTATATATCTTTTGTATTTCGCGAACGTCGTCGTCGCCGCCGCACGCACGCACGCAAGTACGATAGGATAACGCGCCTTTTACGAATATGTATCTGATACATATGTATTCAAAACATCGTACTTTTTCCGCTCATTTCTTTCGGCTCAAAGGAAGTGTAATTAATATTCGTTGTTGACGGAAACTGCGTAGCTATATTGAAAACAGGGGTTCGTTGCCGTTAAAGCCTCTTTTAATTCTGTCACTTTCCCATAAATCTATCTCGGTTTTATTATAATTTAGACGTAAAATACCGACGTCTGGATTTCGATATACATTTATAAACAATGTATGCAATATACGTTTATTCCACCTAGCAGAGCGCCTCTTGGGCGGCCATCGCAAAACACGACTGCCCGTTGTAATCTACGAACGTCTTCCTCGCCGCCGCACGCACGCAGCATAGCTGTTGCAAGCGAACATTAGTAAAAACTTACAAATTAATATTCCGCGGATCGAATTATTTTATAATTTTAATTTCTTCTCTACTAAAGTTTCTTTACATGTATATATATATACACTCTTCTGTGAGTTAAAAAAAAAAAAAAAAAAAAAAAAAAAAAAAAAAAAACACGACTGCCCGTTGTAATCTACGAACGTCTTCCTCGCCGCCGCACGCACGCAGCATAGCTGTTGCAAGCGAACATTAGTAAAAACTTACAAATTAATATTCCGCGGATCGAATTATTTTATAATTTTAATTTCTTCTCTACTAAAGTTTCTTTACATGTATATATATATACACTCTTCTGTGAGTTAAAAAAAAAAAAAAAAAAAAAAAAAAAAAAAAAAAAAAAAAAAAAAACACGACTGCCCGTTGTAATCTACGAACGTCTTCCTCGCCGCCGCACGCACGCAGCATAGCTGTTGCAAGCGAACATTAGTAAAAACTTACAAATTAATATTCCGCGGATCGAATTATTTTATAATTTTAATTTCTTCTCTACTAAAGTTTCTTTACATGTATATATATATACACTCTTCTGTGAGTTAAAAAAAAAAAAAAAAAAAAAAAAAAAAAAAAAAAACACGACTGCCCGTTGTAATCTACGAACGTCTTCCTCGCCGCCGCACGCACGCAGCATAGCTGTTGCAAGCGAACATTAGTAAAAACTTACAAATTAATATTCCGCGGATCGAATTATTTTATAATTTTAATTTCTTCTCTACTAAAGTTTCTTTACATGTATATATATATACACTCTTCTGTGAGTTAAAAAAAAAAAAAAAAAAAAAAAAAAAAAAAAAAAAAAAAAAAAAAAACACGACTGCCCGTTGTAATCTACGAACGTCTTCCTCGCCGCCGCACGCACGCAGCATAGCTGTTGCAAGCGAACATTAGTAAAAACTTACAAATTAATATTCCGCGGATCGAATTATTTTATAATTTTAATTTCTTCTCTACTAAAGTTTCTTTACATGTATATATATATACACTCTTCTGTGAGTTAAAAAAAAAAAAAAAAAAAAAAAAAAAAAAAAAAAAAACACGACTGCCCGTTGTAATCTACGAACGTCTTCCTCGCCGCCGCACGCACGCAGCATAGCTGTTGCAAGCGAACATTAGTAAAAACTTACAAATTAATATTCCGCGGATCGAATTATTTTATAATTTTAATTTCTTCTCTACTAAAGTTTCTTTACATGTATATATATATACACTCTTCTGTGAGTTAAAAAAAAAAAAAAAAAAAAAAAAAAAAAAAAAAAAAAAAAAACACGACTGCCCGTTGTAATCTACGAACGTCTTCCTCGCCGCCGTACGCACGCAGCATAGCTGTTGCAAGCGAACATTAGTAAAAACTTACAAATTAATATTCCGCGGATCGAATTATTTTATAATTTTAATTTCTTCTCTACTAAAGTTTCTTTACATGTATATATATATACACTCTTCTGTGAGTTAAAAAAAAAAAAAAAAAAAAAAAAAAAAAAAAAAAAAAAAAAAAAAAAACACGACTGCCCGTTGTAATCTACGAACGTCTTCCTCGCCGCCGCACGCACGCAGCATAGCTGTTGCAAGCGAACATTAGTAAAAACTTACAAATTAATATTCCGCGGATCGAATTATTTTATAATTTTAATTTCTTCTCTACTAAAGTTTCTTTACATGTATATATATATACACTCTTCTGTGAGTTAAAAAAAAAAAAAAAAAAAAAAAAAAAAAAAAAAAAACACGACTGCCCGTTGTAATCTACGAACGTCTTCCTCGCCGCCGCACGCACGCAGCATAGCTGTTGCAAGCGAACATTAGTAAAAACTTACAAATTAATATTCCGCGGATCGAATTATTTTATAATTTTAATTTCTTCTCTACTAAAGTTTCTTTACATGTATATATATATACACTCTTCTGTGAGTTAAAAAAAAAAAAAAAAAAAAAAACACGACTGCCCGTTGTAATCTACGAACGTCTTCCTCGCCGCCGCACGCACGCAGCATAGCTGTTGCAAGCGAACATTAGTAAAAACTTACAAATTAATATTCCGCGGATCGAATTATTTTATAATTTTAATTTCTTCTCTACTAAAGTTTCTTTACATGTATATATATATACACTCTTCTGTGAGTTAAAAAAAAAAAAAAAAAAAAAAAAAAAAAAAAAAACACGACTGCCCGTTGTAATCTACGAACGTCTTCCTCGCCGCCGCACGCACGCAGCATAGCTGTTGCAAGCGAACATTAGTAAAAACTTACAAATTAATATTCCGCGGATCGAATTATTTTATAATTTTAATTTCTTCTCTACTAAAGTTTCTTTACATGTATATATATATACACTCTTCTGTGAGTTAAAAAAAAAAAAAAAAAAAAAAAAAAAAAAAAAAAAAAAAACACGACTGCCCGTTGTAATCTACGAACGTCTTCCTCGCCGCCGTACGCACGCAGCATAGCTGTTGCAAGCGAACATTAGTAAAAACTTACAAATTAATATTCCGCGGATCGAATTATTTTATAATTTTAATTTCTTCTCTACTAAAGTTTCTTTACATGTATATATATATACACTCTTCTGTGAGTTAAAAAAAAAAAAAAAAAAAAAAAAAAAAAAAAAAAAAAACACGACTGCCCGTTGTAATCTACGAACGTCTTCCTCGCCGCCGCACGCACGCAGCATAGCTGTTGCAAGCGAACATTAGTAAAAACTTACAAATTAATATTCCGCGGATCGAATTATTTTATAATTTTAATTTCTTCTCTACTAAAGTTTCTTTACATGTATATATATATACACTCTTCTGTGAGTTAAAAAAAAAAAAAAAAAAAAAAAAAAAAAAAAAAAAAAAAAAACACGACTGCCCGTTGTAATCTACGAACGTCTTCCTCGCCGCCGCACGCACGCAGCATAGCTGTTGCAAGCGAACATTAGTAAAAACTTACAAATTAATATTCCGCGGATCGAATTATTTTATAATTTTAATTTCTTCTCTACTAAAGTTTCTTTACATGTATATATATATACACTCTTCTGTGAGTTAAAAAAAAAAAAAAAAAAAAAAAAAAAAAAAAAAAAAAAAAACACGACTGCCCGTTGTAATCTACGAACGTCTTCCTCGCCGCCGCACGCACGCAGCATAGCTGTTGCAAGCGAACATTAGTAAAAACTTACAAATTAATATTCCGCGGATCGAATTATTTTATAATTTTAATTTCTTCTCTACTAAAGTTTCTTTACATGTATATATATATACACTCTTCTGTGAGTTAAAAAAAAAAAAAAAAAAAAAAAAAAAAAAAAAAAAAAACACGACTGCCCGTTGTAATCTACGAACGTCTTCCTCGCCGCCGCACGCACGCAGCATAGCTGTTGCAAGCGAACATTAGTAAAAACTTACAAATTAATATTCCGCGGATCGAATTATTTTATAATTTTAATTTCTTCTCTACTAAAGTTTCTTTACATGTATATATATATACACTCTTCTGTGAGTTAAAAAAAAAAAAAAAAAAAAAAAAAAAAAAAAAAAAAAAACACGACTGCCCGTTGTAATCTACGAACGTCTTCCTCGCCGCCGCACGCACGCAGCATAGCTGTTGCAAGCGAACATTAGTAAAAACTTACAAATTAATATTCCGCGGATCGAATTATTTTATAATTTTAATTTCTTCTCTACTAAAGTTTCTTTACATGTATATATATATACACTCTTCTGTGAGTTAAAAAAAAAAAAAAAAAAAAAAAAAAAAAAAAAAAAAACACGACTGCCCGTTGTAATCTACGAACGTCTTCCTCGCCGCCGCACGCACGCAGCATAGCTGTTGCAAGCGAACATTAGTAAAAACTTACAAATTAATATTCCGCGGATCGAATTATTTTATAATTTTAATTTCTTCTCTACTAAAGTTTCTTTACATGTATATATATATACACTCTTCTGTGAGTTAAAAAAAAAAAAAAAAAAAAAAAAAAAAAAAAAAAAAAACACGACTGCCCGTTGTAATCTACGAACGTCTTCCTCGCCGCCGCACGCACGCAGCATAGCTGTTGCAAGCGAACATTAGTAAAAACTTACAAATTAATATTCCGCGGATCGAATTATTTTATAATTTTAATTTCTTCTCTACTAAAGTTTCTTTACATGTATATATATATACACTCTTCTGTGAGTTAAAAAAAAAAAAAAAAAAAAAAAAAAAAAAAAAAAAAAAACACGACTGCCCGTTGTAATCTACGAACGTCTTCCTCGCCGCCGCACGCACGCAGCATAGCTGTTGCAAGCGAACATTAGTAAAAACTTACAAATTAATATTCCGCGGATCGAATTATTTTATAATTTTAATTTCTTCTCTACTAAAGTTTCTTTACATGTATATATATATACACTCTTCTGTGAGTTAAAAAAAAAAAAAAAAAAAAAAAAAAAAAAAAAAAAAACACGACTGCCCGTTGTAATCTACGAACGTCTTCCTCGCCGCCGCACGCACGCAGCATAGCTGTTGCAAGCGAACATTAGTAAAAACTTACAAATTAATATTCCGCGGATCGAATTATTTTATAATTTTAATTTCTTCTCTACTAAAGTTTCTTTACATGTATATATATATACACTCTTCTGTGAGTTAAAAAAAAAAAAAAAAAAAAAAAAAAAAAAAAAAAAAAAACACGACTGCCCGTTGTAATCTACGAACGTCTTCCTCGCCGCCGTACGCACGCAGCATAGCTGTTGCAAGCGAACATTAGTAAAAACTTACAAATTAATATTCCGCGGATCGAATTATTTTATAATTTTAATTTCTTCTCTACTAAAGTTTCTTTACATGTATATATATATACACTCTTCTGTGAGTTAAAAAAAAAAAAAAAAAAAAAAAAAAAAAAAAAAAAAAAACACGACTGCCCGTTGTAATCTACGAACGTCTTCCTCGCCGCCGCACGCACGCAGCATAGCTGTTGCAAGCGAACATTAGTAAAAACTTACAAATTAATATTCCGCGGATCGAATTATTTTATAATTTTAATTTCTTCTCTACTAAAGTTTCTTTACATGTATATATATATACACTCTTCTGTGAGTTAAAAAAAAAAAAAAAAAAAAAAAAAAAAAAAAAAAAAAAACACGACTGCCCGTTGTAATCTACGAACGTCTTCCTCGCCGCCGCACGCACGCAGCATAGCTGTTGCAAGCGAACATTAGTAAAAACTTACAAATTAATATTCCGCGGATCGAATTATTTTATAATTTTAATTTCTTCTCTACTAAAGTTTCTTTACATGTATATATATATACACTCTTCTGTGAGTTAAAAAAAAAAAAAAAAAAAAAAAAAAAAAAAAAAAAAAAACACGACTGCCCGTTGTAATCTACGAACGTCTTCCTCGCCGCCGCACGCACGCAGCATAGCTGTTGCAAGCGAACATTAGTAAAAACTTACAAATTAATATTCCGCGGATCGAATTATTTTATAATTTTAATTTCTTCTCTACTAAAGTTTCTTTACATGTATATATATATACACTCTTCTGTGAGTTAAAAAAAAAAAAAAAAAAAAAAAAAAAAAAAAAAAAAAAAACACGACTGCCCGTTGTAATCTACGAACGTCTTCCTCGCCGCCGCACGCACGCAGCATAGCTGTTGCAAGCGAACATTAGTAAAAACTTACAAATTAATATTCCGCGGATCGAATTATTTTATAATTTTAATTTCTTCTCTACTAAAGTTTCTTTACATGTATATATATATACACTCTTCTGTGAGTTAAAAAAAAAAAAAAAAAAAAAAAAAAAAAAAAAAAAAAACACGACTGCCCGTTGTAATCTACGAACGTCTTCCTCGCCGCCGCACGCACGCAGCATAGCTGTTGCAAGCGAACATTAGTAAAAACTTACAAATTAATATTCCGCGGATCGAATTATTTTATAATTTTAATTTCTTCTCTACTAAAGTTTCTTTACATGTATATATATATACACTCTTCTGTGAGTTAAAAAAAAAAAAAAAAAAAAAAAAAAAAAAAAAAAAAAACACGACTGCCCGTTGTAATCTACGAACGTCTTCCTCGCCGCCGCACGCACGCAGCATAGCTGTTGCAAGCGAACATTAGTAAAAACTTACAAATTAATATTCCGCGGATCGAATTATTTTATAATTTTAATTTCTTCTCTACTAAAGTTTCTTTACATGTATATATATATACACTCTTCTGTGAGTTAAAAAAAAAAAAAAAAAAAAAAAAAAAAAAAAAAAAAACACGACTGCCCGTTGTAATCTACGAACGTCTTCCTCGCCGCCGCACGCACGCAGCATAGCTGTTGCAAGCGAACATTAGTAAAAACTTACAAATTAATATTCCGCGGATCGAATTATTTTATAATTTTAATTTCTTCTCTACTAAAGTTTCTTTACATGTATATATATATACACTCTTCTGTGAGTTAAAAAAAAAAAAAAAAAAAAAAAAAAAAAAAAAAAAAACACGACTGCCCGTTGTAATCTACGAACGTCTTCCTCGCCGCCGCACGCACGCAGCATAGCTGTTGCAAGCGAACATTAGTAAAAACTTACAAATTAATATTCCGCGGATCGAATTATTTTATAATTTTAATTTCTTCTCTACTAAAGTTTCTTTACATGTATATATATATACACTCTTCTGTGAGTTAAAAAAAAAAAAAAAAAAAAAAAAAAAAAAAAAAAACACGACTGCCCGTTGTAATCTACGAACGTCTTCCTCGCCGCCGCACGCACGCAGCATAGCTGTTGCAAGCGAACATTAGTAAAAACTTACAAATTAATATTCCGCGGATCGAATTATTTTATAATTTTAATTTCTTCTCTACTAAAGTTTCTTTACATGTATATATATATACACTCTTCTGTGAGTTAAAAAAAAAAAAAAAAAAAAAAAAAAAAAAAAAAAAAAACACGACTGCCCGTTGTAATCTACGAACGTCTTCCTCGCCGCCGCACGCACGCAGCATAGCTGTTGCAAGCGAACATTAGTAAAAACTTACAAATTAATATTCCGCGGATCGAATTATTTTATAATTTTAATTTCTTCTCTACTAAAGTTTCTTTACATGTATATATATATACACTCTTCTGTGAGTTAAAAAAAAAAAAAAAAAAAAAAAAAAAAAAAAAAAAAACACGACTGCCCGTTGTAATCTACGAACGTCTTCCTCGCCGCCGCACGCACGCAGCATAGCTGTTGCAAGCGAACATTAGTAAAAACTTACAAATTAATATTCCGCGGATCGAATTATTTTATAATTTTAATTTCTTCTCTACTAAAGTTTCTTTACATGTATATATATATACACTCTTCTGTGAGTTAAAAAAAAAAAAAAAAAAAAAAAAAAAAAAAAAAAAAACACGACTGCCCGTTGTAATCTACGAACGTCTTCCTCGCCGCCGCACGCACGCAGCATAGCTGTTGCAAGCGAACATTAGTAAAAACTTACAAATTAATATTCCGCGGATCGAATTATTTTATAATTTTAATTTCTTCTCTACTAAAGTTTCTTTACATGTATATATATATACACTCTTCTGTGAGTTAAAAAAAAAAAAAAAAAAAAAAAAAAAAAAAAAAAAAAACACGACTGCCCGTTGTAATCTACGAACGTCTTCCTCGCCGCCGCACGCACGCAGCATAGCTGTTGCAAGCGAACATTAGTAAAAACTTACAAATTAATATTCCGCGGATCGAATTATTTTATAATTTTAATTTCTTCTCTACTAAAGTTTCTTTACATGTATATATATATACACTCTTCTGTGAGTTAAAAAAAAAAAAAAAAAAAAAAAAAAAAAAAAAAAAAAACACGACTGCCCGTTGTAATCTACGAACGTCTTCCTCGCCGCCGCACGCACGCAGCATAGCTGTTGCAAGCGAACATTAGTAAAAACTTACAAATTAATATTCCGCGGATCGAATTATTTTATAATTTTAATTTCTTCTCTACTAAAGTTTCTTTACATGTATATATATATACACTCTTCTGTGAGTTAAAAAAAAAAAAAAAAAAAAAAAAAAAAAAAAAAAAAAACACGACTGCCCGTTGTAATCTACGAACGTCTTCCTCGCCGCCGCACGCACGCAGCATAGCTGTTGCAAGCGAACATTAGTAAAAACTTACAAATTAATATTCCGCGGATCGAATTATTTTATAATTTTAATTTCTTCTCTACTAAAGTTTCTTTACATGTATATATATATACACTCTTCTGTGAGTTAAAAAAAAAAAAAAAAAAAAAAAAAAAAAAAAAAAAAACACGACTGCCCGTTGTAATCTACGAACGTCTTCCTCGCCGCCGCACGCACGCAGCATAGCTGTTGCAAGCGAACATTAGTAAAAACTTACAAATTAATATTCCGCGGATCGAATTATTTTATAATTTTAATTTCTTCTCTACTAAAGTTTCTTTACATGTATATATATATACACTCTTCTGTGAGTTAAAAAAAAAAAAAAAAAAAAAAAAAAAAAAAAAAAAAACACGACTGCCCGTTGTAATCTACGAACGTCTTCCTCGCCGCCGCACGCACGCAGCATAGCTGTTGCAAGCGAACATTAGTAAAAACTTACAAATTAATATTCCGCGGATCGAATTATTTTATAATTTTAATTTCTTCTCTACTAAAGTTTCTTTACATGTATATATATATACACTCTTCTGTGAGTTAAAAAAAAAAAAAAAAAAAAAAAAAAAAAAAAAAAAACACGACTGCCCGTTGTAATCTACGAACGTCTTCCTCGCCGCCGCACGCACGCAGCATAGCTGTTGCAAGCGAACATTAGTAAAAACTTACAAATTAATATTCCGCGGATCGAATTATTTTATAATTTTAATTTCTTCTCTACTAAAGTTTCTTTACATGTATATATATATACACTCTTCTGTGAGTTAAAAAAAAAAAAAAAAAAAAAAAAAAAAAAAAAAAAACACGACTGCCCGTTGTAATCTACGAACGTCTTCCTCGCCGCCGCACGCACGCAGCATAGCTGTTGCAAGCGAACATTAGTAAAAACTTACAAATTAATATTCCGCGGATCGAATTATTTTATAATTTTAATTTCTTCTCTACTAAAGTTTCTTTACATGTATATATATATACACTCTTCTGTGAGTTAAAAAAAAAAAAAAAAAAAAAAAAAAAAAAAAAAAAAACACGACTGCCCGTTGTAATCTACGAACGTCTTCCTCGCCGCCGCACGCACGCAGCATAGCTGTTGCAAGCGAACATTAGTAAAAACTTACAAATTAATATTCCGCGGATCGAATTATTTTATAATTTTAATTTCTTCTCTACTAAAGTTTCTTTACATGTATATATATATACACTCTTCTGTGAGTTAAAAAAAAAAAAAAAAAAAAAAAAAAAAAAAAAAAAACACGACTGCCCGTTGTAATCTACGAACGTCTTCCTCGCCGCCGCACGCACGCAGCATAGCTGTTGCAAGCGAACATTAGTAAAAACTTACAAATTAATATTCCGCGGATCGAATTATTTTATAATTTTAATTTCTTCTCTACTAAAGTTTCTTTACATGTATATATATATACACTCTTCTGTGAGTTAAAAAAAAAAAAAAAAAAAAAAAAAAAAAAAAAAAAAACACGACTGCCCGTTGTAATCTACGAACGTCTTCCTCGCCGCCGCACGCACGCAGCATAGCTGTTGCAAGCGAACATTAGTAAAAACTTACAAATTAATATTCCGCGGATCGAATTATTTTATAATTTTAATTTCTTCTCTACTAAAGTTTCTTTACATGTATATATATATACACTCTTCTGTGAGTTAAAAAAAAAAAAAAAAAAAAAAAAAAAAAAAAAAAAACACGACTGCCCGTTGTAATCTACGAACGTCTTCCTCGCCGCCGCACGCACGCAGCATAGCTGTTGCAAGCGAACATTAGTAAAAACTTACAAATTAATATTCCGCGGATCGAATTATTTTATAATTTTAATTTCTTCTCTACTAAAGTTTCTTTACATGTATATATATATACACTCTTCTGTGAGTTAAAAAAAAAAAAAAAAAAAAAAAAAAAAAAAAAAAAAACACGACTGCCCGTTGTAATCTACGAACGTCTTCCTCGCCGCCGCACGCACGCAGCATAGCTGTTGCAAGCGAACATTAGTAAAAACTTACAAATTAATATTCCGCGGATCGAATTATTTTATAATTTTAATTTCTTCTCTACTAAAGTTTCTTTACATGTATATATATATACACTCTTCTGTGAGTTAAAAAAAAAAAAAAAAAAAAAAAAAAAAAAAAAAAAACACGACTGCCCGTTGTAATCTACGAACGTCTTCCTCGCCGCCGCACGCACGCAGCATAGCTGTTGCAAGCGAACATTAGTAAAAACTTACAAATTAATATTCCGCGGATCGAATTATTTTATAATTTTAATTTCTTCTCTACTAAAGTTTCTTTACATGTATATATATATACACTCTTCTGTGAGTTAAAAAAAAAAAAAAAAAAAAAAAAAAAAAAAAAAAAACACGACTGCCCGTTGTAATCTACGAACGTCTTCCTCGCCGCCGCACGCACGCAGCATAGCTGTTGCAAGCGAACATTAGTAAAAACTTACAAATTAATATTCCGCGGATCGAATTATTTTATAATTTTAATTTCTTCTCTACTAAAGTTTCTTTACATGTATATATATATACACTCTTCTGTGAGTTAAAAAAAAAAAAAAAAAAAAAAAAAAAAAAAAAAAAACACGACTGCCCGTTGTAATCTACGAACGTCTTCCTCGCCGCCGCACGCACGCAGCATAGCTGTTGCAAGCGAACATTAGTAAAAACTTACAAATTAATATTCCGCGGATCGAATTATTTTATAATTTTAATTTCTTCTCTACTAAAGTTTCTTTACATGTATATATATATACACTCTTCTGTGAGTTAAAAAAAAAAAAAAAAAAAAAAAAAAAAAAAAAAAAACACGACTGCCCGTTGTAATCTACGAACGTCTTCCTCGCCGCCGCACGCACGCAGCATAGCTGTTGCAAGCGAACATTAGTAAAAACTTACAAATTAATATTCCGCGGATCGAATTATTTTATAATTTTAATTTCTTCTCTACTAAAGTTTCTTTACATGTATATATATATACACTCTTCTGTGAGTTAAAAAAAAAAAAAAAAAAAAAAAAAAAAAAAAAAAAACACGACTGCCCGTTGTAATCTACGAACGTCTTCCTCGCCGCCGCACGCACGCAGCATAGCTGTTGCAAGCGAACATTAGTAAAAACTTACAAATTAATATTCCGCGGATCGAATTATTTTATAATTTTAATTTCTTCTCTACTAAAGTTTCTTTACATGTATATATATATACACTCTTCTGTGAGTTAAAAAAAAAAAAAAAAAAAAAAAAAAAAAAAAAAAAAACACGACTGCCCGTTGTAATCTACGAACGTCTTCCTCGCCGCCGCACGCACGCAGCATAGCTGTTGCAAGCGAACATTAGTAAAAACTTACAAATTAATATTCCGCGGATCGAATTATTTTATAATTTTAATTTCTTCTCTACTAAAGTTTCTTTACATGTATATATATATACACTCTTCTGTGAGTTAAAAAAAAAAAAAAAAAAAAAAAAAAAAAAAAAAAAACACGACTGCCCGTTGTAATCTACGAACGTCTTCCTCGCCGCCGCACGCACGCAGCATAGCTGTTGCAAGCGAACATTAGTAAAAACTTACAAATTAATATTCCGCGGATCGAATTATTTTATAATTTTAATTTCTTCTCTACTAAAGTTTCTTTACATGTATATATATATACACTCTTCTGTGAGTTAAAAAAAAAAAAAAAAAAAAAAAAAAAAAAAAAAAAAACACGACTGCCCGTTGTAATCTACGAACGTCTTCCTCGCCGCCGCACGCACGCAGCATAGCTGTTGCAAGCGAACATTAGTAAAAACTTACAAATTAATATTCCGCGGATCGAATTATTTTATAATTTTAATTTCTTCTCTACTAAAGTTTCTTTACATGTATATATATATACACTCTTCTGTGAGTTAAAAAAAAAAAAAAAAAAAAAAAAAAAAAAAAAAAAACACGACTGCCCGTTGTAATCTACGAACGTCTTCCTCGCCGCCGCACGCACGCAGCATAGCTGTTGCAAGCGAACATTAGTAAAAACTTACAAATTAATATTCCGCGGATCGAATTATTTTATAATTTTAATTTCTTCTCTACTAAAGTTTCTTTACATGTATATATATATACACTCTTCTGTGAGTTAAAAAAAAAAAAAAAAAAAAAAAAAAAAAAAAAAAAACACGACTGCCCGTTGTAATCTACGAACGTCTTCCTCGCCGCCGCACGCACGCAGCATAGCTGTTGCTAAGCGAACATTAGTAAAAACTTACAAATTAATATTCCGCGGATCGAATTATTTTATAATTTTAATTTCTTCTCTACTAAAGTTTCTTTACATGTATATATATATACACTCTTCTGTGAGTTAAAAAAAAAAAAAAAAAAAAAAAAAAAAAAAAAAAAAACACGACTGCCCGTTGTAATCTACGAACGTCTTCCTCGCCGCCGCACGCACGCAGCATAGCTGTTGCAAGCGAACATTAGTAAAAACTTACAAATTAATATTCCGCGGATCGAATTATTTTATAATTTTAATTTCTTCTCTACTAAAGTTTCTTTACATGTATATATATATACACTCTTCTGTGAGTTAAAAAAAAAAAAAAAAAAAAAAAAAAAAAAAAAAAAAACACGACTGCCCGTTGTAATCTACGAACGTCTTCCTCGCCGCCGCACGCACGCAGCATAGCTGTTGCAAGCGAACATTAGTAAAAACTTACAAATTAATATTCCGCGGATCGAATTATTTTATAATTTTAATTTCTTCTCTACTAAAGTTTCTTTACATGTATATATATATACACTCTTCTGTGAGTTAAAAAAAAAAAAAAAAAAAAAAAAAAAAAAAAAAAAACACGACTGCCCGTTGTAATCTACGAACGTCTTCCTCGCCGCCGCACGCACGCAGCATAGCTGTTGCAAGCGAACATTAGTAAAAACTTACAAATTAATATTCCGCGGATCGAATTATTTTATAATTTTAATTTCTTCTCTACTAAAGTTTCTTTACATGTATATATATATACACTCTTCTGTGAGTTAAAAAAAAAAAAAAAAAAAAAAAAAAAAAAAAAAAAACACGACTGCCCGTTGTAATCTACGAACGTCTTCCTCGCC
>JAYJMR010000303.1:0-29652 GCA_037074705.1 Zhengitettix transpicula
ATTAATATATCCCAATATTTCGACGTTTCGACGACAAGTTTGGAATTTCACCAACCAAGAATCTTCAAATACAAAGTCTTATTTCATAATAAATGACTAGTTCTTTATAAAAATTACTCAAACCTGCACTTCTAAAATCTTAATCTATTAATATTAATTAATATATCGTAATATTTCGACGTTTCGACGACAAGTTTGGAATTTCACCAACCAAGAATCTTCAAATAACAAAGTCTTATTTCATAATAAATGACTCGTTCTTTTTAAAAATTAGTCAAACCTGCACTTCTAAAATCTTAATCTATTAATATTAATTAATATATCGTAATATTTCGACGTTTCGACGACAAGTTTGGAATTTCACCAACCAAGAATCTTCAAATAACAAAGTCTTATTTCATAATAAATGACTCGTTCTTTATAAAAATTACTCAAACCTGCACTTCTAAAATCTTAATCCATTAATATTAATTAATATATCGTAATATTTCGACGTTTCGACGACAAGTTTGGAATTTCACAACCAAGAATCTTCAAATAACAAAGTCTTATTTCATAATAAATGACTCGTTCTTTATAAAAATTACTCAAACCTGCACTTCTAAAATCTTAATCTATTAATATTAAATAATATATCGTAATATTTCGACGTTTCGACGACAAGTTTGGAATTTCACCAACCAAGAATCTTCAAATAACAAAGTCTTATTTCATAATAAATGACTCGTTCTTTATAAAAATTACTCAAACCTGCACTTCTAAAATCTTAATCCATTAATATTAATTAATATATCGTAATATTTCGACGTTTCGACGACAAGTTTGGAATTTCACCAACCAAGAATCTTCAAATAACAAAGTCTTATTTCATAATAAATGACTCGTTCTTTATAAAAATTACTTAAACCTGCACTTCTAAAATCTTTATCCTTTAATATTAATTAATATATCGTAATATTTCGACGTTTCGACGACAAGTTTGGAATTTCACCAACCAAGAATCTTCAAATAACAAAGTCTTATTTCATAATAAATGACTCGTTCTTTATAAAAATTACTCAAACCTGCACTTCTAAAATCTTAATCCATTAATATTAATTAATATATCGTAATATTTCGACGTTTCGACGACAAGTTTGGAATTTCACCAACCAAGAATCTTCAAATAACAAAGTCTTATTTCATAATAAATGACTCGTTCTTTATAAAAATTACTCAAACCTGCAGTTCTAAAATCTTAATCCATTAATATTAATTAATATATCGTAATATTTCGACGTTTCGACGACAAGTTTGGAATTTCACCAACCAAGAATCTTCAAATAACAAAGTCTTATTTCATAATAAATGACTCGTTCTTTATAAAAATTACTCAAACCAGCACTTCTAAAATCTTAATCCATTAATATTAATTAATATATCGTAATATTTCGACGTTTCGACGACAAGTTTGGAATTTCACCAACCAAGAATCTTCAAATAACAAAGTCTTATTTCATAATAAATGACTCGTTCTTTATAAAAATTACTCAAACCAGCACTTCTAAAATCTTAATCCATTAATATTAATTAATATATCGTAATATTTCGACGTTTCGACGACAAGTTTGGAATTTCACCAACCAAGAATCTTCAAATAACAAAGTCTTATTTCATAATAAATGACTCGTTCTTTATAAAAATTACTCAAACCTGCACTTCTAAAATCTTAATCCATTAATATTATTTAATATATCGTAATATTTCGACGTTTCGACGACAAGTTTGGAATTTCACCAACCAAGAATCTTCAATTAACAAAGTTTTATTTCATAATAAATGATTCGTTCTTTATAAAAATTACTCAAACCAGCACTTCTAAAATCTTCATCCATTAATATTAATTAATATATCGTAATATTTCGACGTTTCGACGACAAGTTTGGAATTTCACCATTCAAGAATCTTCAAATAACAAAGTCTTATTTCATAATAAATGACTCGTTCTTTATAAAAATTACTCAAACCTGCACTTCTAAAATCTTAATCCATTAATATTAATTAATATATCGTAATATTTCGACGTTTCGACGTCAAGTTTGGAATTTCACCAACCAAGAATCTTCAAATAACAAAGTCTTATTTCATAATAAATGACTCGTTCTTTATAAAAATTACTCAAACCTGCACTTCTAAAATCTTAATCCATTAATATTAATTAATATATCGTAATATTTCGACGTTTCGACGACAAGTTTGGAATTTCACCAACCAAGAATCTTCAAATAACAAAGTCTTATTTCATAATAAATGACTCGTTCTTTATAAAAATTAGTCAAACCTGCACTTTTAAAATCTTAATCTATTAATATTAATTAATATATCCCAATATTTCGACGT
This sequence comes from Zhengitettix transpicula, assembly GCA_037074705.1. NCBI lineage: Eukaryota > Metazoa > Arthropoda > Insecta > Orthoptera > Tetrigidae > Zhengitettix > Zhengitettix transpicula. Next base: position 2,380 of record JAYJMR010000303.1, read on the forward strand.
TTCGACGACAAGTTTTGAATTTCACCAACCAAGAATCTTTAAATAACAAAGTCTTATTTCATAAAAAATGACTCGTTCTTTATAAAAATTACTCAAACCAGCACTTCTAAAATCTTAATCTATTAATACTAATTAATATATCATAATATTTCGACGTTTCGACGACAAGTTTGGAATTTCACCAACCAAGAATCTTCAAATAACAAAGGCTTATTTCATAATAAATGATTCGTTCTTATAAAAATTACTCAAACCTGCACTTCTAAAATCTTAATCTATTAATATTAATTAATATATCATAATATTTCGACGTTTCGACGACAAGTTTGGAATTTCACCAACCAAGAATCTTCAAATAACAAAGTCTTATTTCATAATAAATGACTTGTTCTTTATAAAAATTACTCAAACCAGCACTTCTAAAATCTTAATCTATTAATATTAATTAATATATCAAAATATTTCGACGTTTCGACGACAAGTTTGGAATTTCACCAACCAAGAATCTTCAAATAACAAAGTCTTATTTCATAATAAATGACTCGTTCTTTTTAAAAATTAGTCAAACCTGCACTTCTAAAATCTTAATCTATTAAAATAATTAATATATCGTAATATTTCGACGTTTCGACGACAAGTTTGGAATTTCACCAACCAAGAATCTTTAAATAACAAAGTCTTATTTCATAATAAATGACTCGTTCTTTATAAAAATTACTCAAACCAGCACTTCTAAAATCTTAATCTATTAATACTAATTAATATATCATAATATTTCGACGTTTCGACGACAAGTTTGGAATTTCACCAACCAAGAATCTTCAAATAACAAAGTCTTATTTCATAATAAATGATTCGTTCTTTATAAAAATTACTCAAACCTGCACTTCTAAAATCTTAATCTATTAATATTAATTAATATATCATAATATTTCGACGTTTCGACGACAAGTTTGGAATTTCACCTACCAAGAATCTTCAAATAACAAAGTCTTATTTCATAATAAATGACTCGTTCTTTATAAAAATTACTCAAACCAGCACTTCTAAAATCTTAATCTATTAATATTAATTAATATATCAAAATATTTCGACGTTTCGACGACAAGTTTGGAATTTTACCAACCAAGAATCTTCAAATAACAAAGTCTTATTTCATAATAAATGACTCGTTCTTTTTAAAAATTAGTCAAACCTGCACTTCTAAAATCTTAATCTATTAATATTAATTAATATATCGTAATATTTCGACGTTTCGACGACAAGTTTGGAATTTCACCAACCAAGAATCTTCAAATAACAAAGTCTTATTTCAGAATAAATGACTCGTTCTTTATAAAAATTACTCAAACCTGCACTTCTAAAATCTTAATCCATTAATATTAATTAATATATCGTAGTATTTCGACGTTTCGACGACAAGTTTGGAATTTCACCAACCAAGAATCTTCAAATAACAAAGTCTTATTTCATAATAAATGACTCGTTCTTTATAAAAATTACTCAAACCTGCACTTCTAAAATCTTAATCCATTAATATTAATTAATAAATCGTAATATTTCGACGTTTCGACGACAAGTTTGGAATTTCACCAACCAAGAATCTTCAAATAACAAAGTCTTATTTCATAATAAATGACTCGTTCTTTATAAAAACTAGTCAAACCTGCACTTTTAAAATCTTAATCTATTAATATTAATTAATATATCCCAATATTTCGACGTTTCGACAACAAGTTTGGAATTTCACCAACCAAGAATCTTCAAATAACAAAGTCTTATTTCATAATAAATGACTCGTTCTTTATAAAAATTACTCAAACCAGCACTTCTAAAATCTTAATCTATTAATACTAATTAATATATCATAATATTTCGACGTTTCGACGACAAGTTTGGAATTTCACCAACCAAGAATCTTCAAATAACAAAGTCTTATTTCATTATAAATGATTCGTTCTTTATAAAATTACTCAAACCTGCACTTCTAAAATCTTAATCTATTAATATTAATTAATATATCATAATATTTCGACGTTTCGACGACAAGTTTGGAATTTCACCAACCAAGAATCTTCAAATAACAAAGACTTATTTCATAATAAATGACTCGTTCTTTATAAAAATTACTCAAACCAGCACTTCTAAAATCTTAATCTATTAATATTAATTAATATATCAAAATATTTCGACGTTTCGACGACAAGTTTGGAATTTTACCAACCAAGAATCTTCAAATAACAAAGTCTTATTTCATAATAAATGACTCGTTCTTTTTAAAAATTACTCAAACCTGCACTTCTAAAATCTTAATCCATTAATATTAATTAATATATCGTAATATTTCGACGTTTCGACGACAAGTTTGGAATTTCACCAACCAAGAATCTTCAAATAACAAAGTCTTATTTCATAATAAATGACTCGTTCTTTATAAAAATTTCTCTAACCTGCACTTCTAAAATCTTAATCCATTAATATTAATTAATATATCGTAATATTTCGACGTTTCGACGACAAGTTTGGAATTTCACCAACCAAGAATCTTCAAATAACAAAGTCTTATTTCATAATAAATGACTCGTTCTTTATAAAAATTACTCAAACCTGCACTTCTAAAATCTTAATCCATTAATATTAATTAATATATCGTAATATTTCGACGTTTCGACGACAAGTTTGGAATTTCACCAACCAAGAATCTTCAAATAACAAAGTCTTATTTCATAATAAATGACTCGTTCTTTATAAAAATTACTCAAACCTGCACTTCTAAAATCTTAATCCATTAATATTAATTAATATATCGTAATATTTCGACGTTTCGACGACAAGTTTGGAATTTCACCAACCAAGAATCTTCAAATAACAAAGTCTTATTTCATAATAAATGACTCGTTCTTTATAAAAATTAGTCAAACCTGCACTTTTAAAATCTTAATCTATTAATATTAATTAATATATCCCAATATTTCGACGTTTCGACGACAAGTTTGGAATTTCACCAACCAAGAATCTTCAAATAACAAAGTCTTATTTCATAATAAATGACTCGTTCTTTATAAAAATTACTCAAACCAGCACTTCTAAAATCTTAATCTATTAATACTAATTAATATATCATAATATTTCGACGTTTCGACGACAAGTTTGGAATTTCACCAACCAAGAATCTTCAAATAACAAAGTCTTATTTCATAATAAATGATTCGTTCTTTATAAAAATTACTCAAACCTGCACTTCTAAAATCTTAATCTATTAATATTAATTAATATATCATAATATTTCGACGTTTCGACGACAAGTTTGGAATTTCACCAACCAAGAATCTTCAAATAACAAAGTCTTATTTCATAATAAATGACTCGTTCTTTATAAAAATTACTCAAACCAGCACTTCTAAAATCTTAATCTATTAATATTAATTAATATATCAAAATATTTCGACGTTTCGACGACAAGTTTGGAATTTCACCAACCAAGGATCTTCAAATAACAAAGTCTTATTTCATAATAAATGACTCGTTCTTTTTAAAAATTAGTCAAACCTGCACTTCTAAAATCTTAATCTATTAATATTAATTTATATATCTTAATATTTCGACGTTTCGACGACAAGTTTGGAATTTCACCAACCAAGAATCTTCAAATAACAAAGTCTTATTTGATAATAAATGACTCGTTCTTTATAAAAATTACTCAAACCTGCACTTCTAAAATCTTAATCCATTAATATTAATTAATATATCGTAATATTTCGACGTTTCGACGACAAGTTTGGAATTTCACCAACCAAGAATCTTCAAATAACAAAGTCTTATTTCATAATAAATGACTCGTTCTTTATAAAAATTACTCAAACCTGCACTTCTAAAATCTTAATCTATTAATATTAATTAATATATCCTAATATTTCGACGTTTCGACGACAAGTTTGGAATTTCACCAACCAAGAATCTTTAAATAACAAAGTCTTATTTCATAATAAATGACTCGTTCTTTATAAAAATTACTCAAACCTGCACTTCTAAAATCTTAATCCATTAATATTAATTAATATATCGTAATATTTCGACGTTTCGACGACAAGTTTATAATTTCACCAACCAAGAATCTTCAAATAACAAAGTCTTATTTCATAATAAATGACTCGTTCTTTATAAAAATTACTCAAACCAGCACTTCTAAAATCTTAATCCATTAATATTAATTAATATATCGTAATATTTCGACGTTTCGACGACAAGTTTGGAATTTCACCAACCAAGAATCTTCAAATAACAAAGTCTTATTTCATAATAAATGACTCGTTCTTTATAAAAATTACTCAAACCAGCACTTCTAAAATCTTAATCCATTAATATTAATTAATATATCGTAATATTTCGACGTTTCGACGACAAGTTTGGAATTTCACCAACCAAGAATCTTCAAATAACAAAGTCTTATTTCATAATAAATGATTCGTTCTTTATAAAAATTACTCAAACCAGCACTTCTAAAATCTTCATCCATTAATATTAATTAATATATCGTAATATTTCGACGTTTCGACGACAAGTTTGGAATTTCACCAACCAAGAATCTTCAAATAACAAAGTCTTATTTCATAATAAATGACTCGTTCTTTATAAAAATTACTCAAACCTGCACTTCTAAAATCTTAATCCATTAATATTAATTAATATATCGTAATATTTTGACGTTTCGACGACAAGTTTGGAATTTCACCAACCAAGAATCTTCAATTAACAAAGTCTTATTTCATAATAAATGACTCGTTCTTTATAAAAATTACTCAAACCAGCACTTCTAAAATCTTAATCTATTAATACTAATTAATATATCATAATATTTCGACGTTTCGACGACAAGTTTGGAATTTCACCAACCAAGAATCTTCAAATAACAAAGTCTTATTTCATAATAAATGATTCGTTCTTTATAAAAATTACTCAAACCTGCACTTCTAAAATCTTAATCTATTAATATTAATTAATATATCATAATATTTCGACGTTTCGACGACAAGTTAGGAATTTCACCAACCAAGAATCTTCAAATAACAAACTCTTATTTCATAATAAATGACTCGTTCTTTATAAAAATTACTCAAACCAGCACTTCTAAAATCTTAATCTATTAATATTAATTAATATATCATAATATTTCGACGTTTCGACGACAAGTTTGGATTTTCACCAACCAAGAATCTTCAAATAACAAAGTCTTATTTCATAATAAATGATTCGTTCTTTATAAAAATTACTCAAACCTGCACTTCTAAAATCTTAATCTATTAATATTAATTAATATATCATAATATTTCGACGTTTCGACGACAAGTTTGGAATTTCACCAACCAAGAATCTTCAAATAACAAAGTCTTATTTCATAATAAATGACTCGTTCTTTATAAAAATTACTCAAACCAGCACTTCTAAAATCTTAATCTATTAATATTAATTAATATATCAAAATATTTCGACGTTTCGACGACAAGTTTGGAATTTCACCAACCAAGAATCTTCAAATAAAAAAGTCTTATTTCATAATAAATGACTCGTTCTTTTAAAAAATTAGTCAAACCTGCACTTCTAAAATCTTAATCTATTAATATTAATTAATATATCGTAATATTTCGACGTTTCGACGACAAGTTTGGAATTTCACCAACCAAGAATCTTCAAATAACAAAGTCTTATTTCATAATAAATGACTCGTTCTTTATAAAAATTACTCAAACCTGCACTTCTAAAATCTTAATCTATTAATATTAATTAATATATCCTAATATTTCGACGTTTCGACGACAAGTTTGGAATTTCACCAACCAAGAATCTTCAAATAACAAAGTCTTATTTCATAATAAATGACTCGTTCTTTATAAAAATTACTCAAACCTGCACTTCTAAAATCTTAATCCATTAATATTAATTAATATATCGTAATATTTCGACGTTTCGACGACAAGTTTATAATTTCACCAACCAAGAATCTTCAAATAACAAAGTCTTATTTCATAATAAATGACACGTTCTTTATAAAAATTACTCAAACCAGCACTTCTAAAATCTTAATCCATTAATATTAATTAATATATCGTAATATTTCGACGTTTCGACGACAAGTTTGGAATTTCACCAACCAAGAATCTTCAAATAACAAAGTCTTATTTCATAATAAATGACTCGTTCTTTATAAAAATTACTCAAACCAGCACTTCTAAAATCTTAATCCATTAATATTAATTAATATATCGTAATATTTCGACGTTTCGACGACAAGTTTGGAATTTCACCAACCAAGAATCTTCAAATAACAAAGTCTTATTTTATAATAAATGACTCGTTCTTTATAAAAATTACTCAAACCAGCACTTCTATAATCTTAATCCATTAATATTAATTAATATATCGTAATATTTCGACGTTTCGACGACAAGTTTGGAATTTCACCAACCAAGAATCTTCAAATAACAAAGTCTTATTTCATAATAAATGACTCGTTCTTTATAAAAATTACTCAAACCTGCACTTCTAAAATCTTATTCCATTAATATTAATTAACATATCGTAATATTTCGACGTTTCGACGACAAGTTTGGAATTTCACCAACCAAGAATCTTCAAATAACAAAGTCTTATTTCATAATAAATGATTCGTTCTTTATAAAAATTACTCAAACCAGCACTTCTAAAATCTTCATCCATTAATATTAATTAATATATCGTAATATTTCGACGTTTCGACGACAAGTTTGGAATTTCACCAACCAAGAATCTTCAAATAACAAAGTCTTATTTCATAATAAATGACTCGTTCTTTATAAAAATTACTCAAACCAGCACTTCTAAAATCTTAATCTATTAATACTAATTAATATATCATAATATTTCGACGTTTCGACGACAAGTTTGGAATTTCACCAACCAAGAATCTTCAAATAACAAAGTCTTATTTCATAATAAATGATTCGTTCTTTATAAAAATTACTCAAACCTGCACTTCTAAAATCTTAATCTATTAATATTAATTAATATATCATAATATTTCGACGCTTCGACGACAAGTTAGGAATTTCACCAACCAAGAATCTTCAAATAACAAACTCTTATTTCATAATAAATGACTCGTTCTTTATAAAAATTACTCAAACCAGCACTTCTAAAATCTTAATCTATTAATATTAATTAATATATCATAATATTTCGACGTTTCGACGACAAGTTTGGATTTTCACCAACCAAGAATCTTCAAATAACAAAGTCTTATTTCATAATAAATGATTCGTTCTTTATAAAAATTACTCAAACCTGCACTTCTAAAATCTTAATCTATTAATATTAATTAATATATCATAATATTTCGACGTTTCGACGACAAGTTTGGAATTTCACCAACCAAGAATCTTCAAATAACAAAGTCTTATTTCATAATAAATGACTCGTTCTTTATAAAAATTACTCAAACCAGCACTTCTAAAATCTTAATCTATTAATATTAATTAATATATCAAAATATTTCGACGTTTCGACGACAAGTTTGGAATTTCACCAACCAAGAATCTTCAAATAACAAAGTCTTATTTCATAATAAATGACTCGTTCTTTTTAAAAATTAGTCAAACCTACACTTCTAAAATCATAATCTATTAATATTAATTAATATATCGTAATATTTCGACGTTTCTACGACAAGTTTGGAATTTCACCAACCAAGAATCTTCAAATAACAAAGTCTTATTTCATAATAAATGACTCGTTCTTTATAAAAATTACTCAAACCTGCACTTCTAAAATCTTAATCTATTAATATTAATTAATATATCGTAATATTTCGACGTTTCGACGACAAGTTTGGAATTTCACCAACCAAGAATCTTCAAATAACAAAGTCTTATTTCATATTAAATGACTCGTTCTTTATAAAAATTACTCAAACCTGCACTTCTAAAATCTTAATCCATTAATATTAATTAATATATCGTAATATTTCGACGTTTCGACGACAAGTTTGGAATTTCACCAACCAAGAATCTTCAAATAACAAAGTCTTATTTCATAATAAATGACTCGTTCTTTATAAAAATTACTCAAACCAGCACTTCTAAAATCTTAATCCATTAATATTAATTAATATATCGTAATATTTCGACGTTTCGACGACAAGTTTGGAATTTCACCAACCAAGAATCTTCAAATAACAAAGTCTTATTTCATAATAAATGACTCGTTCTTTATAAAAATTACTCAAACCAGCACTTCTATAATCTTAATCCATTAATATTAATTAATATATCGTAATATTTCGACGTTTCGACGACAAGTTTGGAATTTCACCAACCAAGAATCTTCAAATAACAAAGTCTTATTTCATAATAAATAACTCGTTCTTTATAAAAATTACTCAAACCTGCACTTCTAAAATCTTATTCCATTAATATTAATTAATATATCGTAATATTTCGACGTTTCGACGACAAGTTTGGAATTTCACCAACCAAGAATCTTCAAATAACAAAGTCTTATTTCATAATAAATGACACGTTCTTTATAAAAATTACTCAAACCAGCACTTCTAAAATCTTCATCCATTAATATTAATTAATATATCGTAATATTTCGACGTTTCGACGACAAGTTTGGAATTTCACCAACCAAGAATCTTCAAATAACAAAGTCTTAATTCATAATAAATGACTCGTTCTTTATAAAAATTACTCAAACCTGCACTTCTAAAATCTTAATCCATTAATATTAATTAATATATCGTAATATTTCGACGTTTCGACGACAAGTTTGGAATTTCACCAACCAAGAATCTTCAAATAACAAAGTCTTATTTCATAATAAATGTTTCGTCCTTTATAAAAATTACTCAAACCAGCACTTCTAAAATCTTCATCCATTAATATTAATTAATATATCGTAATATTTCGACGTTTCGACGACAAGTTTGGAATTTCACCAACCAAGAATCTTCAAATAACAAAGTCTTATTTCATAATAAATGACTCGTTCTTTATAAAAATTACTCAAACCAGAACTTCTAAAATCTTAATCCATTAATATTAATTAATATATCGTAATATTTCGACGTTTCGACGACAAGTTTGGAATTTCACCAACCAAGAATCTTCAAATAACAAAGTCTTATTTCATAATAAATGACTCGTTCTTTATAAAAATTACTCAAACCAGCACTTCTAAAATCTTAATCCATTAATATTAATTAATATATCGTAATATATCCACGTTTCGACGACAAGTTTGGAATTTCACCAACCAAGAATCTTCAAATAACAAAGTCTTATTTCATAATACATGACTCGTTCTTTATAAAAATTACTCAAACCAGCACTTCTATAATCTTAATCCATTAATATTAATTAATATATCGTAATATTTCGACGTTTCGACGACAAGTTTGGAATTTCACCAACCAAGAATCTTCAAATAACTAAGTCTTATTTCATAATAAATGACTCGTTCTTTATAAAAATTACTCAAACCAGCACTTCTAAAATCTTAATCCATTAATATTAATTAATATATCGTAATATTTCGACGTTTCGACGACAAGTTTGGAATTTCACCAACCAAGAATCTTCAAATAACAAAGTCTTATTTCATAATAAATGACTCGTTCTTTATAAAAATTACTCAAACCAGCACTTCTATAATCTTAATCCATTAATATTAATTAATATATCGTAATATTTCGACGTTTCGACGACAAGTTTGGAATTTCACCAACCAAGAATCTTCAAATAACAAAGTCTTATTTCATAATAAATGACTCGTTCTTTATAAAAATTACTCAAACCTGCACTTCTAAAATCTTATTCCATTAATATTAATTAATATATCGTAATATTTCGACGTTTCGACGACAAGTTTGGAATTTCACCAACCAAGAATCTTCAAATAACAAAGTCTTATTTCATAATAAATGACTCGTTCTTTATATAAATTACTCAAACCAGCACTTCTAAAATCTTAATCCATTAATATTAATTAATATATCGTAATATTTCGACGTTTCGACGACAAGTTTGGAATTTCACCAACCAAGAATCTTCAAATAACAAAGTCTTATTTCATAATAAATGACTCGTTCTTTATAAAAATTACTCAAACCAGCACTTCTAAAATCTTAATCCATTACTATTAATTAATATATCGTAATATTTCGACGTTTCGACGACAAGTTTGGAATTTCACCAACCAACAATCTTCAAATAACAAAGTCTTATTTCATAATAAATGACTCGTTCTTTATAAAAATTACTCTAACCAGCACTTCTATAATCTTAATCCATTAATATTAATTAATATATCGTAATATTTCGACGTTTCGACGACAAGTTTGGAATTTCACCATCCAAGAATCTTCAAATAACAAAGTCTTATTTCATAATAAATGACTCGTTCTTTATAAAAATTACTCAAACCTGCACTTCTAAAATCTTAATCTATTAATATTAATTAATATATCGTAATATTTCGACGTTTCGACCAGAAGTTTGGAATTTCACCAACCAAGAATCTTCAAATAACAAAGTCTTATTTCATAATAAATGACTCGTTCTTTATAAAAATTACTCAAACCTGCATCTCTAAAATCTTAATCTATTAATATTAATTAATATATCCCAATATTTCGACGTTTCGACGACAAGTTTGGAATTTCACCAACCAAGAATCTTCAAATAACAAAGTCTTATTTCATAATAAATGACTCGTTCTTTATAAAAATTACTCAAACCTGCACTTCTAAAATCTTATTCCATTAATATTAATTAATATATCGTAATATTTCGACGTTTCGACGACAAGTTTGGAATTTCACCAACCAAGAATCTTCAAATAACAAAGTCTTATTTCATAATAAATGACTCGTTCTTTATAAAAATTACTCAAACCAGCACTTCTATAATCTTAATCCATTAATATTAATTAATATATCGTAATATTTCGACGTTTCGACGACAAGTTTGGAATTTCACCAACCAAGAATCTTCAAATAACAAAGTCTTATTTCATAATAAATGACTCGTTCTTTATAAAAATTACTCAAACCAGCACTTCTATAATCTTAATCCATAAATATTAATTAATATATCGTAATATTTCGACGTTTCGACGACAAGTTTGGAATTTCACCAACCAAGAATCTTCAAATAACAAAGTCTTATTTCATAATAAATGACTCGTTCTTTATAAAAATTACTCAAACCTGCACTTCTAAAATCTTAATCCATTAATATTAATTAATATATCGTAATATTTCGACGTTTCGACGACAAGTTTGGAATTTCACCAACCAAGAATCTTCAAATAACAAATTCTTATTTCATAATAAATGACTCGTTCTTTATAAAAATTACTCAAACCTGCACTTCTAAAATCTTAATCTATTAATATTTATTAATATATCCCAATTTTTCGACGTTTCGACGACAAGTTTGGAATTTCACCAACCAAGAATCTTCAAATAACAAAGTCTTATTTCATAATAAATGACTCGTTCTTTATAAAATATACTCAAACCTGCACTTCTAAAATCTTATTCCATTAATATTAATTAATATATCGTAATATTTCGACGTTTCGACGACAAGTTTGGAATTTCACCAACCAAGAATCTTCAAATAACAAAGTCTTATTTCATAATAAATGACTCGTTCTTTATAAAAATTACTCAAACCTGCATTTCTAAAATCTTAATCCATTAATATAATTAATATATCGTAATATTTCGACGTTTCGACGACAAGTTTGGAATTTCACCAACCAAGAATCTTCAAATAACAAATTCTTATTTCATAATAAATGACTCGTTCTTTATAAAAATTAGTCAAACCTGCACTTTTAAAATCTTAATCTATTAATATTAATTAATATATCCCAATATTTCGACGTTTCGACGACAAGTTTGGAATTTCACCAACCAAGAATCTTCAAATAACAAAGTCTTATTTCAAAATAAATGACTCGTTCTTTATAAAAATTACTCAAACCAGCACTTCTAAAATCTTAATCTATTAATACTAATTAATATATCATAATATTTCGACGTTTCGACGACAAGTTTGGAATTTCACCAACCAAGAATCTTCAAATAACAAAGTCTTATTTCATAATAAATGATTCGTTCTTTATAAAAATTACTCAAACCTGCACTTCTAAAATCTTAATCTATTAATATTAATTAATATATCATAATATTTCGACGTTTCGACGACAAGTTTGGAATTTCACCAACCAAGAATCTTCAAATAACAAAGTCTTATTTCATAATAAATGACTCGTTCTTTATAAAAATTACTCAAACCAGCACTTCTAAAATCGTAATCTATTAATATTAATTAATATATCGTAATATTTCGACGTTTCGACGACAAGTTTGGAATTTCACCAACCAAGAATCTTCAAATAACAAAGTCTTATTTCATAATAAATGACTCGTTCTTTATAAAAATTACTCAAACCAGCACTTCTAAAATCTTAATCCATTAATATTAATTAATATATCGTAATATTTCGACGTTTCGACGACAAGTTTGGAATTTCACCAACCAAGAATCTTCAAATAACAAAGTCTTATTTCATAATAAATGACTCGTTCTTTATAAAAATTACTCAAACCAGCACTTCTATAATCTTAATCCATTAATATTAATTAATATATCGTAATATTTCGACGTTTCGACGACAAGTTTGGAATTTCACCAACCAAGAATCTTCAAATAACAAAGTCTTATTTCATAATAAATGACTCGTTCTTTATAAAAATTACTCAAACCTGCACTTCTAAAATCTTATTCCATTAATATTAATTAATATATCGTAATATTTCGACGTTTCGACGACAAGTTTGGAATTTCACCAACCAAGAATCTTCAAATAACAAAGTCTTATTTCATAATAAATGACTCGTTCTTTATATAAATTACTCAAACCAGCACTTCTAAAATCTTAATCCATTAATATTAATTAATATATCGTAATATTTCGACGTTTCGACGACAAGTTTGGAATTTCACCAACCAAGAATCTTCAAATAACAAAGTCTTATTTCATAATAAATGACTCGTTCTTTATAAAAATTACTCAAACCAGCACTTCTAAAATCTTAATCCATTACTATTAATTAATATATCGTAATATTTCGACGTTTCGACGACAAGTTTGGAATTTCACCAACCAACAATCTTCAAATAACAAAGTCTTATTTCATAATAAATGACTCGTTCTTTATAAAAATTACTCTAACCAGCACTTCTATAATCTTAATCCATTAATATTAATTAATATATCGTAATATTTCGACGTTTCGACGACAAGTTTGGAATTTCACCATCCAAGAATCTTCAAATAACAAAGTCTTATTTCATAATAAATGACTCGTTCTTTATAAAAATTACTCAAACCTGCACTTCTAAAATCTTAATCTATTAATATTAATTAATATATCGTAATATTTCGACGTTTCGACCAGAAGTTTGGAATTTCACCAACCAAGAATCTTCAAATAACAAAGTCTTATTTCATAATAAATGACTCGTTCTTTATAAAAATTACTCAAACCTGCATCTCTAAAATCTTAATCTATTAATATTAATTAATATATCCCAATATTTCGACGTTTCGACGACAAGTTTGGAATTTCACCAACCAAGAATCTTCAAATAACAAAGTCTTATTTCATAATAAATGACTCGTTCTTTATAAAAATTACTCAAACCTGCACTTCTAAAATCTTATTCCATTAATATTAATTAATATATCGTAATATTTCGACGTTTCGACGACAAGTTTGGAATTTCACCAACCAAGAATCTTCAAATAACAAAGTCTTATTTCATAATAAATGACTCGTTCTTTATAAAAATTACTCAAACCAGCACTTCTATAATCTTAATCCATTAATATTAATTAATATATCGTAATATTTCGACGTTTCGACGACAAGTTTGGAATTTCACCAACCAAGAATCTTCAAATAACAAAGTCTTATTTCATAATAAATGACTCGTTCTTTATAAAAATTACTCAAACCAGCACTTCTATAATCTTAATCCATAAATATTAATTAATATATCGTAATATTTCGACGTTTCGACGACAAGTTTGGAATTTCACCAACCAAGAATCTTCAAATAACAAAGTCTTATTTCATAATAAATGACTCGTTCTTTATAAAAATTACACAAACCTGCACTTCTAAAATCTTAATCCATTAATATTAATTAATATATCGTAATATTTCGACGTTTCGACGACAAGTTTGGAATTTCACCAACCAAGAATCTTCAAATAACAAATTCTTATTTCATAATAAATGACTCGTTCTTTATAAAAATTACTCAAACCTGCACTTCTAAAATCTTAATCTATTAATATTTATTAATATATCCCAATTTTTCGACGTTTCGACGACAAGTTTGGAATTTCACCAACCAAGAATCTTCAAATAACAAAGTCTTATTTCATAATAAATGACTCGTTCTTTATAAAATATACTCAAACCTGCACTTCTAAAATCTTATTCCATTAATATTAATTAATATATCGTAATATTTCGACGTTTCGACGACAAGTTTGGAATTTCACCAACCAAGAATCTTCAAATAACAAAGTCTTATTTCATAATAAATGACTCGTTCTTTATAAAAATTACTCAAACCTGCATTTCTAAAATCTTAATCCATTAATATAATTAATATATCGTAATATTTCGACGTTTCGACGACAAGTTTGGAATTTCACCAACCAAGAATCTTCAAATAACAAATTCTTATTTCATAATAAATGACTCGTTCTTTATAAAAATTAGTCAAACCTGCACTTTTAAAATCTTAATCTATTAATATTAATTAATATATCCCAATATTTCGACGTTTCGACGACAAGTTTGGAATTTCACCAACCAAGAATCTTCAAATAACAAAGTCTTATTTCAAAATAAATGACTCGTTCTTTATAAAAATTACTCAAACCAGCACTTCTAAAATCTTAATCTATTAATACTAATTAATATATCATAATATTTCGACGTTTCGACGACAAGTTTGGAATTTCACCAACCAAGAATCTTCAAATAACAAAGTCTTATTTCATAATAAATGATTCGTTCTTTATAAAAATTACTCAAACCTGCACTTCTAAAATCTTAATCTATTAATATTAATTAATATATCATAATATTTCGACGTTTCGACGACAAGTTTGGAATTTCACCAACCAAGAATCTTCAAATAACAAAGTCTTATTTCATAATAAATGACTCGTTCTTTATAAAAATTACTCAAACCAGCACTTCTAAAATCGTAATCTATTAATATTAATTAATATATCGTAATATTTCGACGTTTCGACGACAAGTTTGGAATTTCACCAACCAAGAATCTTCAAATAACAAAGTCTTATTTCATAATAAATGACTCGTTCTTTATAAAAATTACTCAAACCAGCACTTCTAAAATCTTAATCTATTAATATTAATTAATATATCAAAATATTTCGACGTTTCGACGACAAGTTTGGAATTTCACCAACCAAGAATCTTCAAATAACAAAGTCTTATTTCATAATAAATGACTCGTTCTTTATAAAAATTACTCAAACCAGCACTTCTAAAATCTTAATCCATTAATATTAATTAATATATCGTAATATTTCGACGTTTCGACGACAAGTTTGGAATTTCACCAACCAAGAATCTTCAAATAACAAAGTCTTATTTTATAATAAATGACTCGTTCTTTATAAAAATTACTGAAACCAGCACTTCTAAAATCTTAATCTATTAATATTAATTAATATATCAAAATATTTCGACGTTTCGACGACAAGTTTGGAATTTCACCAACCAAGAATCTTCAAATAACAAAGTCTTATTTCATAATAAATGACTCGTTCTTTATAAAAATTACTCAAACCTGCACTTCTAAAATCTTAATCCATTAATATTAATTAATATATCGTAATATTTCGACGTTTCGACGACAAGTTTGGAATTTCACCAACCAAGAATCTTCAAATAACAAAGTCTTATTTCATAATAAATGACTCGTTCTTTATAAAAATTACTCAAACCAGCACTTCTAAAATCTTAATCTATTAATAGTAATTAATATATCAAAATATTTCGACGTTTCGACGACAAGTTTGGAATTTCACCAACCAAGAATCTTCAAATAACAAAGTCTTATTTCATAATAAATGACTCTTTCTTTTTAAAAAGTAGTCAAACCTGCACTTCTAAAATCTTAATCTATTAATATTAATTAATATATCGTAATATTTCGACGTTTCGACGACAAGTTTGGAATTTCACCAACCAAGAATCTTCAAATAACAAAGTCTTATTTCATAATAAATGATTCGTTCTTTATAAAAATTACTCAAACCTGCACTTCTAAAATCTTAATCTTTTAATATTAATCAATATATCGTAATATTTCGACGTTTCGACGACAAGTTTGGAATTTCACCAACCAAGAATCTTCAAATAACAAAGTCTTATTTCATAATAAATGACTCGTTCTTTATAAAAATTACTCAAACCTGCACTTCTAAAATATTAATCTATTAATATTAATTAATATATCCCAATATTTCGACGTTTCGACGACAAGTTTGGAATTTCACCAACCAAGAATCTTCAAATAACAAAGTCTTATTTCATAATAAATGATTCGTTCTTTATAAAAATTACTCAAACCTGCACTTCTAAAATCTTAATCTATTAATATTAATTAATATATCATAATATTTCGACGTTTCGACGACAAGTTTGGAATTTCACCAACCAAGAATCTTCAAATAACAAAGTCTTATTTCATAATAAATGACTCGTTCTTTACAAAAATTACTCAAACCAGCACTTCTAAAATCTTAATCTATTAATATTAATTAATATATCAAAATATTTCGACGTTTCGACGACAAGTTTGGAATTTCACCAACAAAGAATCTTCAAATAACAAAGTCTTATTTCATAATAAATGACTCGTTCTTTATAAAAATTACTCAAACCAGCACTTCTAAAATCTTAATCTATTAATATTAATTAATATATCGTAATATTTCGACGTTTCGACGACAAGTCTGGAATTTCACCAACCAAGAATCTTCAAATAACAAAGTCTTATTTCATAATAAATGACTCGTTCTTTATAAAAATTACTCAAACCAGCACTTCTAAAATCTTAATCTATTAATATTAATTAATATATCATAATATTTCGACGTTTCGACGACAAGTTTGGAATTTCACCAACCAAGAATCTTCAAATAACAAAGTCTTATTTCATAATAAATGACTCGTTCTTTATAAAAATTACTCAAACCAGCACTTCTAAAATCTTAATCTATTAATATTAATTAATATATCAAAATATTTCGACGTTTCGACGACAAGTTTGGAATTTCACCAACCAAGAATCTTCAAATAACAAAGTCTTATTTCATAATAAATGACTCGTTCTTTATAAAAATTACTCAAACCTGCACTTCTAAAATCTTAATCCATTAATATTAATTAATATATCGTAATATTTCGACGTTTCGACGACAAGTTTGGAATTTCACCAACCAAGAATCTTCAAATAACAAAGTCTTATTTCATAATAAATGACTCGTTCTTTATAAAAATTACTCAAACCAGCACTTCTAAAATCTTAATCTATTAATATTAATTAATATATCAAAATATTTCGACGTTTCGACGACAAGTTTGGAATTTCACCAACCAAGAATCTTCAAATAACAAAGTCTTATTTCATAATAAATGACTCGTTCTTTATAAAAATTACTCAAACCTGCACTTCTAAAATCTTAATCTATTAATATTAATTAATATATCGTAATATTTCGACGTTTCGACGACAAGTTTGGAATTTCACCAACCAAGAATCTTCAAATAACAAAGTCTTATTTCATAATAAATGACTCGTTCTTTTTAAAAATTAGTCAAACCTGCACTTCTAAAATCTTAATCTATTAATATTAATTAATATATCGTAATATTTCGACGTTTCGACGACAAGTTTGGAATTTCACCAACCAAGAATCTTCAAATAACAAAGGCTTATTTCATATTAAATGATTCGTTCTTTATAAAAATTACTCAAACCTGCACTTCTAAAATCTTAATCTATTAATATTAATTAATATATCGTAATATTTCGACGTTTCGACGACAAGTTTGGAATTTCACCAACCAAGAATCTTCAAATAACAAAGTCTTATTTCATAATAAATGACTCGTTCTTTATAAAAATTACTCAAACCTGCACTTCTAAAATCTTAATCCATTAATATTAATTAATATATCGTAATATTTCGACGTTTCGACGACAAGTTTGGAATTTCACCAACCAAGAATCTTCAAATAACACAGTCTTATTTCATAATAAATGACTCGTTCTTTATAAAAATTACTCAAACCAGCACTTCTAAAATCTTAATCTATTAATATTAATTAATATATCGTAATATTTCGACGTTTCGACGACAAGTTTGGAATTTCACCAACCAAGAATCTTCAAATAACAAAGTCTTATTTCATAATAAATGACTCGTTCTTTATAAAAATTACTCAAACCAGCACTTCTAAAATCTTAATCTATTAATATTAATTAATATATCATAATATTTCGACGTTTCGACGACAAGTTTGGAATTTCACCAACCAAGAATCTTCAAATAACAAAGTCTTATTTCATAATAAATGACTCGTTCTTTATAAAAATTACTCAAACCAGCACTTCTAAAATCTTAATCTATTAATATTAATTAATATATCAAAATATTTCGACGTTTCGACGACAAGTTTGGAATTTCACCAACCAAGAATCTTCAAATAACAAAGTCTTATTTCATAATAAATGACTCGTTCTTTATAAAAATTACTCAAACCTGCACTTCTAAAATCTTAATCCATTAATATTAATTAATATATCGTAATATTTCGACGTTTCGACGACAAGTTTGGAATTTCACCAACCAAGAATCTTCAAATAACAAAGTCTTATTTCATAATAAATGACTCGTTCTTTATAAAAATTACTCAAACCTGCACTTCTAAAATCTTAATCCATTAATATTAATTAATATATCGTAATATTTCGACGTTTCGACGACAAGTTTGGAATTTCACCAACCAAGAATCTTCAAATAACAAAGTCTTATTTCATAATAAATGACTCGTTCTTTATAAAAATTAGTCAAACCTGCACTTTTAAAATCTTAATCTATTAATATTAATTAATATATCCCAATATTTCGACGTTTCGACGACAAGTTTGGAATTTCACCAACCAAGAATCTACAAATAACAAAGTCTTATTTCATAATAAATGACTCGTTCTTTATAAAAATTACTCAAACCAGCACTTCTAAAATCTTAATCTATTAATACTAATTAATATATCATAATATTTCGACGTTTCGACGACAAGTTTGGAATTTCACCAACCAAGAATCTTCAAATAACAAAGTCTTATTTCATAATAAATGATTCGTTCTTTATAAAAATTACTCAAACTTGCACTTCTAAAATCTTAATCTATTAATATTAATTAATATATCATAATATTTCGACGTTTCGACGACAAGTTTGGAATTTCACCAACCAAGAATCTTCAAATAACAAAGTCTTATTTTATAATAAATGACTCGTTCTTTATAAAAATTACTCAAACCAGCACTTCTAAAATCTTAATCTATTAATATTAATTAATATATCGTAATATTTCGACGTTTCGACGACAAGTTTGGAATTTCACCAACCAAGAATCTTCAAATAACAAAGTCTTATTTCATAATAAATGACTCGTTCTTTATAAAAATTACTCAAACCAGCACTTCTAAAATCTTAATCTATTAATATTAATTAATATATCATAATATTTCGACGTTTCGACGACAAGTTTGGAATTTCACCAACCAAGAATCTTCAAATAACAAAGTCTTATTTCATAATAAATGACTCGTTCTTTATAAAAATTACTCAAACCTGCACTTCTAAAATCTTAATCTATTAATAATAATTAATATATCATAATATTTCGACGTTTCGACGACAAGTTTGGAATTTCACCAACCAAGAATCTTCAAATAACAAAGTCTTATTTTATAATAAATGACTCGTTCTTTATAAAAATTACTCAAACCTGCACTTCTAAAATCTTAATCTATTAATATTAATTAATATATCGTAATATTTCGACGTTTCGACGACAAGTTTGGAATTTCACCAACCAAGAATCTTCAAATAACAAAGTCTTATTTCATAATAAATGACTCGTTCTTTATAAAAATTACTCAAACCTGCAATTCAAAAATCTTAATCCATTAATATTAATTAATATATCGTAATATTTCGACGTTTCGACGACAAGTTTGGAATTTCACCAATCAAGAATCTTCAAATAACAAAGTCTTATTTCATAATAAATGACACGTTCTTTATAAAAATTACTCAAACCTGCACTTCTAAAATCTTAATCCATTAATATTAATTAATATATCGTAATATTTCGACGTTTCGACGACAAGTTTGGAATTTCACCAACCAAGAATCTTCAAATAACAAAGTCTTATTTCATAATAAATGACTCGTTCTTTATAAAAATTACTCAAACAGCACTTCTAAAATCTGAATCTATTAATATTAATTAATATATCAAAATATTTCGACGTTTCGACGACAAGTTTGGAATTTCACCAACCAAGAATCTTCAAATAACAAAGTCTTATTTCATAATAAATGACACGTTCTTTATAAAAATTACTCAAACCTGCACTTCTAAAATCTTAATCCATTAATATTAATTAATATATCAAAATATTTCGACGTTTCGACGACAAGTTAGGAATTTCACCAACCAAGAATCTTCAAATAACAAAGTCTTATTTCATAATAAATGACTCGTTCTTTATAAAAATTAGTCAAACCTGCACTTTTAAAATCTTAATCTATTAATATTAATTAATATATCCCAATATTTCGACGTTTCGACGACAAGTTTGGAATTTCACCAACCAAGAATCTTCAAATAACAAAGTCTTATTTCATAATAAATGACTCGTTCTTTATAAAAATTACTCAAACCAGCACTTCTAAAATCTTAATCTATTAATACTAATTAATATATCATAATATTTCGACGTTTCGACGACAAGTTTGGAATTTCACCAACCAAGAATCTTCAAATAACAAAGTCTTATTTCATAATAAATGATTCGTACTTTATAAAAATTACTCAAACTTGCACTTCTAAAATCTTAATCTATTAATATTAATTAATATATCATAATATTTCGACGTTTCGACGACAAGTTTGGAATTTCACCAACCAAGAATCTTCAAATAACAAAGTCTTATTTCATAATAAATGACTCGTTCTTTATAAAAATTACTCAAACCAGCACTTCTAAAATCTTAATCTATTAATATTAATTAATATATCGTAATATTTCGACGTTTCGACGACAAGTTTGGAATTTCACCAACCAAGAATCTTCAAATAACAAAGTCTTATTTCATAATAAATGACTCGTTCTTTATAAAAATTACTCAAACCAGCACTTCTAAAATCTTAATCTATTAATATTAATTAATATATCATAATATTTCGACGTTTCGACGACAAGTTTGGAATTTCACCAACCAAGAATCTTCAAATAACAAAGTCTTATTTCATAATAAATGACTCGTTCTTAATAAAAATTACTCAAACCTGCACTTCTAAAATCTTAATCTATTAATATTAATTAATATATCATAATATTTCGACGTTTCGACGACAAGTTTGGAATTTCACCAACCAAGAATCTTCAAATAACAAAGTCTTATTTTATAATAAATGACTCGTTCTTTATAAAAATTACTCAAACCTGCACTTCTAAAATCTTAATCTATTAATATGAATTAATATATCGTAATATTTCGACGTTTCGACGACAAGTTTGGAATTTCACCAACCAAGAATCTTCAAATAACAAAGTCTTATTTCATAATAAATGACTCTTTCTTTATAAAAATTACTCAAACCTGCAATTCTAAAATCTTAATCCATTAATATTAATTAATATATCGTAATATTTCGACGTTTCGACGACAAGTTTGGAATTTCACCAATCAAGAATCTTCAAATAACAAAGTCTTATTTCATAATAAATGACACGTTCTTTATAAAAATTACTCAAACCTGCACTTCTAAAATCTTAATCCATTAATATTAATTAATATATCGTAATATTTCGACGTTTCGACGACAAGTTTGGAATTTCACCAACCAAGAATCTTCAAATAACAAAGTCTTATTTCATAATAAATGACTCGTTCTTTATAAAAATTACTCAAACCAGCACTTCTAAAATCTTAATCTATTAATATTAATTAATATATCAAAATATTTCGACGTTTCGACGACAAGTTTGGAATTTCACCAACCAAGAATCTTCAAATAACAAAGTCTTATTTCATAATAAATGACACGTTCTTTATAAAAATTACTCAAACCTGCACTTCTAAAATCTTAATCCATTAATATTAATTAATATATCAAAATATTCCGACGTTTCGACGACAAGTTTGGAATTTCACCAACCAAGAATCTTCAAATAACAAAGTCTTATTTCATAATAAATGACTCGTTCTTTATAAAAATTACTCAAACCTGCACTTCTAAAATCTTAATCCATTAATATTAATTAATATATCGTAATATTTCGACGTTTCGACGACAAGTTTGGAATTTCAACAACCAAGAATCTTCAAATAACAAAGTCTTATTTCATAATAAATGACTCGTTCTTTATAAAAATTAGTCAAACCTGCACTTTTAAAATCTTAATCTATTAATATTAATTAATATATCCCAATATTTCGACGTTTCGACGACAAGTTTGGAATTTCACCAACCAAGAATCTTCAAATAACAAAGTCTTATTTCATAATAAATGACTCGTTCTTTATAAAAATTACTCAAACCAGCACTTCTAAAATCTTAATCTATTAATATTAATTAATATATCATAATATTTCGACGTTTCGACGACAAGTTTGGAATTTCACCAACCAAGAATCTTCAAATAACAAAGTCTTATTTCATAATAAATGACTCGTTCTTTATAAAAATTACTCAAACCTGAACTTCTAAAATCTTAATCTATTAATATTAATTAATATATCATAATATTTCGACGTTTCGACGACAAGTTTGGAATTTCACCAACCAAGAATCTTCAAATAACAAAGTCTTATTTTATAATAAATGACTCGTTCTTTATAAAAATTACTCAAACCAGCACTTCTAAAATCTTAATCTATTAATATGAATTAATATATCGTAATATTTCGACGTTTCGACGACAAGTTTGGAATTTCACCAACCAAGAATCTTCAAATAACAAAGTCTTATTTCATAATAAATGACTCGTTCTTTATAAAAATTACTCAAACCTGAACTTCTAAAATCTTAATCTATTAATATTAATTAATATATCATAATATTTCGACGTTTCGACGACAAGTTTGGAATTTCACCAACCAAGAATCTTCAAATAACAAAGTCTTATTTTATAATAAATGACTCGTTCTTTATAAAAATTACTCAAACCTGCACTTCTAAAATCTTAATCTATTAATATGAATTAATATATCGTAATATTTCGACGTTTCGACGACAAGTTTGGAATTTCACCAACCAAGAATCTTCAAATAACAAAGTCTTATTTCATAATAAATGACTCTTTCTTTATAAAAATTACTCAAACCTGCAATTCTAAAATCTTAATCCATTAATATTAATTAATATATCGTAATATTTCGACGTTTCGACGACAAGTTTGGAATTTCACCAATCAAGAATCTTCAAATAACAAAGTCTTATTTCATAATAAATGACACGTTCTTTATAAAAATTACTCAAACCTGCACTTCTAAAATCTTAATCCATTAATATTAATTAATATATCGTAATATTTCGACGTTTCGACGACAAGTTTGGAATTTCACCAACCAAGAATCTTCAAATAACAAAGTCTTATTTCATAATAAATGACTCGTTCTTTATAAAAATTACTCAAACCAGCACTTCTAAAATCTTAATCTATTAATATTAATTAATATATCAAAATATTTCGACGTTTCGACGACAAGTTTGGAATTTCACCAACCAAGAATCTTCAAATAACAAAGTCTTATTTCATAATAAATGACACGTTCTTTATAAAAATTACTCAAACCTGCACTTCTAAAATCTTAATCCATTAATATTAATTAATATATCAAAATATTCCGACGTTTCGACGACAAGTTTGGAATTTCACCAACCAAGAATCTTCAAATAACAAAGTCTTATATCATAATAAATGACTCGTTCTTTATAAAAATTACTCAAACCTGCACTTCTAAAATCTTAATCCATTAATATTTATTAATATATCGTAATATTTCGACGTTTCGACGACAAGTTTGGAATTTCAACAACCAAGAATCTTCAAATAACAAAGTCTTATTTCATAATAAATGACTCGTTCTTTATAAAAATTAGTCAAACCTGCACTTTTAAAATCTTAATCTATTAATATTAATTAATATATCCCAATATTTCGACGTTTCGACGACAAGTTTGGAATTTCACCAACCAAGAATCTTCAAATAACAAAGTCTTATTTCATAATAAATGACTCGTTCTTTATAAAAATTACTCAAACCAGCACTTCTAAAATCTTAATCTATTAATACTAATTAATATATCATAATATTTCGACGTTTCGACGACAAGTTTGGAATTTCACCAACCAAGAATCTTCAAATAACAAAGTCTTACTTCATAATAAATGATTCGTTCTTTATAAAAATTACTCAAACTTGCACTTCTAAAATCTTTATCTATTAATATTAATTAATATATCATAATATTTCGACGTTTCGACGACAAGTTTGGAATTTCACCAACCAAGAATCTTCAAATAACAAAGTCTTATTTCATAATAAATGACTCGTTCTTTATAAAAATTACTCAAACCAGCACTTCTAAAATCTTAATCTATTAATATTAATTAATATATCGTAATATTTCGACGTTTCGACGACAAGTTTGGAATTTCACCAACCAAGAATCTTCAAATAACAAAGTCTTATTTCATAATAAATGACTCGTTCTTTATAAAAATTACTCAAACCTGCACTTCTAAAATCTTAATCTATTAATATTAATTAATATATCCCAATATTTCGACGTTTCGACGACAAGTTTGGAATTTCACCAACCAAGAATCTTCAAATAACAAAGTCTTATTTCATAATAAATGATTCGTTCTTTATAAAAATTACTCAAACCTGCACTTCTAAAATCTTAATCTATTAATATTAATTAATATATCATAATATTTCGACGTTTCGACGACAAGTTTGGAATTTCACCAACCAAGAATCTTCAAATAACAAAGTCTTATTTCATAATAAATGACTCGTTCTTTACAAAAATTACTCAAACCAGCACTTCTAAAATCTTAATCTATTAATATTAATTAATATATCAAAATATTTCGACGTTTCGACGACAAGTTTGGAATTTCACCAACAAAGAATCTTCAAATAACAAAGTCTTATTTCATAATAAATGACTCGTTCTTTATAAAAATTACTCAAACCAGCACTTCTAAAATCTTAATCTATTAATATTAATTAATATATCGTAATATTTCGACGTTTCGACGACAAGTCTGGAATTTCACCAACCAAGAATCTTCAAATAACAAAGTCTTATTTCATAATAAATGACTCGTTCTTTATAAAAATTACTCAAACCAGCACTTCTAAAATCTTAATCTATTAATATTAATTAATATATCATAATATTTCGACGTTTCGACGACAAGTTTGGAATTTCACCAACCAAGAATCTTCAAATAACAAAGTCTTATTTCATAATAAATGACTCGTTCTTTATAAAAATTACTCAAACCAGCACTTCTAAAATCTTAATCTATTAATATTAATTAATATATCAAAATATTTCGACGTTTCGACGACAAGTTTGGAATTTCACCAACCAAGAATCTTCAAATAACAAAGTCTTATTTCATAATAAATGACTCGTTCTTTATAAAAATTACTCAAACCTGCACTTCTAAAATCTTAATCCATTAATATTAATTAATATATCGTAATATTTCGACGTTTCGACGACAAGTTTGGAATTTCACCAACCAAGAATCTTCAAATAACAAAGTCTTATTTCATAATAAATGACTCGTTCTTTATAAAAATTACTCAAACCAGCACTTCTAAAATCTTAATCTATTAATATTAATTAATATATCAAAATATTTCGACGTTTCGACGACAAGTTTGGAATTTCACCAACCAAGAATCTTCAAATAACAAAGTCTTATTTCATAATAAATGACTCGTTCTTTATAAAAATTACTCAAACCTGCACTTCTAAAATCTTAATCTATTAATATTAATTAATATATCGTAATATTTCGACGTTTCGACGACAAGTTTGGAATTTCACCAACCAAGAATCTTCAAATAACAAAGTCTTATTTCATAATAAATGACTCGTTCTTTTTAAAAATTAGTCAAACCTGCACTTCTAAAATCTTAATCTATTAATATTAATTAATATATCGTAATATTTCGACGTTTCGACGACAAGTTTGGAATTTCACCAACCAAGAATCTTCAAATAACAAAGGCTTATTTCATATTAAATGATTCGTTCTTTATAAAAATTACTCAAACCTGCACTTCTAAAATCTTAATCTATTAATATTAATTAATATATCGTAATATTTCGACGTTTCGACGACAAGTTTGGAATTTCACCAACCAAGAATCTTCAAATAACAAAGTCTTATTTCAAAATAAATGACTCGTTCTTTATAAAAATTACTCAAACCTGCACTTCTAAAATCTTAATCCATTAATATTAATTAATATATCGTAATATTTCGACGTTTCGACGACAAGTTTGGAATTTCACCAACCAAGAATCTTCAAATAACAAAGTCTTATTTCATAATAAATGACTCGTTCTTTATAAAAATTACTCAAACCAGCACTTCTAAAATCTTAATCTATTAATATTAATTAATATATCGTAATATTTCGACGTTTCGACGACAAGTTTGGAATTTCACCAACCAAGAATCTTCAAATAACAAAGTCTTATTTCATAATAAATGACTCGTTCTTTATAAAAATTACTCAAACCAGCACTTCTAAAATCTTAA
>JAYJMR010000304.1:0-29626 GCA_037074705.1 Zhengitettix transpicula
AAATAAGACTTTGTTATTTGAAGATTCTTGGTTGGTGAAATTCCAAACTTGTCGTCGAAACGTCGAAATATTAGGATATATTAATTAATATTAATAGATTAAGATTTTAGAAGTGCAGGTTTGAGTAATTTTTATAAAGAACGAGTCATTTATTATGAAATAAGACTTTGTTATTTGAAGATTCTTGGTTGGTGAAATTCCAAACTTGTCGTCGAAACGTCGAAATATTATGATATATTAATTAATATTAATAGATTAAGATTTTAGAAGTGCAGGTTTGAGTAATTTTTATAAAGAACGAGTCATTTATTATGAAATAAGACTTTGTTATTTGAAGATTCTTGGTTGGTGAAATTCCAAACTTGTCGTCGAAACGTCGAAATATTACGATATATTAATTAATATTAATAGATTAAGATTTTAGAAGTGCAGGTTTGAGTAATTTTTATAAAGAACGAGTCATTTATTATGAAATAAGACTTTGTTATTTGAAGATTCTTGGTTGGTGAAATTCCAAACTTGTCGTCGAAACGTCGAAATATTACGATATATTAATTAATATTAATAGATTAAGATTTTAGAAGTGCAGGTTTGAGTAATTTTTATAAAGAACGATTCATTTATTATGAAATAAGACTTTGTTATTTGAAGATTCTTGGTTGGTGAAATTCCAAACTTGTCGTAGAAAAGTCGAAATATTATGATATATTAATTAATATTAATAGATTAAGATTTTAGAAGTGCAGGTTTGAGTAATTTTTATAAAGAACGAGTCATTTATTATGAAATAAGACTTTGTTATTTGAAGATTCCTGGTTGGTGAAATTCCAAACTTGTCGTCGAAACGTCGAAATATTATGATATATTAATTAATATTAATAGATTAAGATTTTAGAAGTGCAGGTTTGAGTAATTTTTATAAAGAACGTGTCATTTATTATGAAATAAGACTTTGTTTTTTTTAGTTTCTTGGTTGGTGAAATTCCAAACTTGTTGCCGAAACGTCGTAATATTACGATATATTAATTAATATTAATAGATTAAGATTTTAGAAGTGCAGGTTTTAGTAATTTTTATAAAGAACGTGTCATTTATTATGAAATCAGACTTTGTTATTTTTAGTTTATTGGTTGGTGAAATTCCAAACTTGCCGTCGAAACGTCGAAATATTACGATATATTAATTAATATTAATAGTTTAAGATTTTAGAAGTGCAGGTTTGAGTAATTTTTATAAAGAACGTGTCATTTATTATGAAATCAGACTTTGTTTTTTTTAGTTTCTTGGTTGGTGAAATTCCAAACTTGTTGCCGAAACGTCGAAATATTGCGATATATAAATTAATATTAATAGATTAAGATTTTAGAAGTGCAGGTTTGAGTAATTTTTATAAAGAACGTGTCATTTATTATGAAATCAGACTTTGTTATTTTTAGTTTCTTGGTTGGTGATATTACAAACTTGTTGCCGAAACGTCGAAATATTGCGATATATTAATTAATATTAATAGATTAAGATTTTAGAAGTGCAGGTTTTAGTAATTTTTATAAAGAACGTGTCATTTATTATGAAATCAGACTTTGTTATTTTTAGTTTCTTGGTTGGTGAAATTCCAAACTTGCCGTCGAAACGTCGAAATATTACGATATATTAATTAATATTAATAGATCAAGATTTTTGAAGTGCAGATTTGAGTAATTTTTATAAAGAACGTGTCATTTATTATGAAATAAGACTTTGTTATTTTTAGTTTCTTGGTTGGTGAAATTCCAAACTTGTTGCCGAAACGTCGAAATATTGCGATATAATTAATTAATATTAATAGATTAAGATTTTAGAAGTGCAGGTTTGAGTAATTTTTATAAAGAACGTGTCATTTATTATGAAATCAGACTTTGTTATTTTTAGTATCTTGGTTGGTGAAATTCCAAACTTGTTGCCGAAACGTCGAAATATTACGATATATTAATAAATATTAATAGATTAAGATTTTAGAAGTGCAGGTTTGAGTAATTTTTATAAAGAACGTGTCATTTATTATGAAATCAGACTTTGTTATTTTTAGTTTCTTGGTTGGTGAAATTCAAAACTTGCCGTCGAAAGGTCGAAATATTACGATATATTAATTAATATTAATAGATTAAGATTTTAGAAGTGCAGGTTTGAGTAATTTTTATAAAGAACGTGTCATTTATTATGAAATCAGACTTTGTTATTTTTAGTTTCTTAATTGGTGAAATTCCAAACTTGCCGTCGAAACGTCGAAATATTACGATATATTAATTAATATTAATAGATTAAGATTTTAGAAGTGCAGGTTTGAGTAATTTTTATAAAGAACGTGTCATTTATTATGAAATCAGACTTTGTTATTTTTAGTTTCTTGGTTGGTGAAATTCCAAACTTGCCGTCGAAACGTCGAAATATTACGATATATTAATTAATATTAATAGATTAAGATTTTAAAAGTGCAGGTTTGAGTAATTTTTATAAAGAACGTGTCATTTATTATGAAATCAGACTTTGTTTTTTTTAGTTTCTTGGTTGGTGAAATTCCAAACTTGTTGCCGAAACGTCGAAATATTGCGATATATTAATTAATATTAATAGATTAAGATTTTAGAAGTGCAGGTTTGAGTAATTTTTATAAAGAACGTGTCATTTATTATGAAATCAGACTTTGTTATTTTTAGTTTCTTGGTTGGTGAAATTCCAAACTTGTTGCCGAAACGTCGAAATATTGCGATATATTAATTAATATTAATAGATTAAGATTTTAGAAGTGCAGGTTTGAGTAATTTTTATAAAGAACGTGTCATTTATTATGAAATCAGACTTTGTTATTTGAAGATTCTTGGTTGGTGAAATTCCAAACTTGTCATCGAAACGTCGAAATATTATGATATATTAATTAATATTAATAGATTAAGATTTTAGAAGTGCAGGTTTGAGTAATTTTTATAAAGAACGAGTCATTTATTATGAAATAAGACTTTGTTATTTGAAGATTCTTGGTTGGTGAAATTCCAAACTTGTCGTCGAAACGTCGAAATATTATGATATATTAATTAATATTAATAGATTAAGATTTTAGAAGTGCTGGTTTGTGTAATTTTTATAAAGAACGAGTCATTTATTATGAAATAAGACTTTGTTATTTGAAGATTCTTGGTTGGTGAATTTCCAAACTTGTCGTCGAAACGTCGAAATATTGGGATATATTAATTAATATTAATAGATTAAGATTTTAGAAGTGCAGGTTTGAGTAATTTTTATAAAGAACGAGTCATTTATTATGAAATAAGACTTTGTTATTTGAAGATTCTTGGTTGGTGAAATTCCAAACTTGTCGTCGAAACGTCGAAATATTATGATATATTAATTAATATTAATAGATTAAGATTTTAGAAGTGCAGGTTTGAGTAATTTTTATAAAGAACGAGTCATTTATTATGAAATAAGACTTTGTTATTTGAAGATTCTTGGTTGGTGAAATTCCAAACTTGTCGTCGAAACGTCGAAATATTGGGATATATTAATTAATATTAATAGATTAAGATTTTAGAAGTGCAGGTTTGAGTAATTTTTATAAAGAACGAGTCATTTATTATGAAATAAGACTTTGTTATTTGAAGATTCTTGGTTGGTGAAATTCCAAACTTGTCGTCGAAACGTCGAAATATTTCGATATATTAATTAATATTAATAGATTAAGATTTTAGAAGTGCAGGTTTGAGTAATTTTTATAAAGAACGAGTTATTTATTATGAAATAAGACTTTGTTTTTTGAAGATTCTTGGTTGGTGAAATTCCAAACTTGTCGTCGAAACGTCGAAATATTACGTTATATTAATTAATATTAATAGATTAAGATTTTAGAAGTGCAGGTTTGAGTAATTTTTATAAAGAACGAGTCATTTATTATGAAATAAGACTTTGTTATTTGAAGATTCTTGGTTGGTGAAATTCCAAACTTGTCGTCGAAACGTCGAAATATTTCGATATATTAATTAATATTAATAGATTAAGATTTTAGAAGTGCAGGTTTGAGTAATTTTTATAAAGAACGAGTTATTTATTATGAAATAAGACTTTGTTATTTGAAGATTCTTGGTTGGTGAAATTCCAAACTTGTCGTCGAAACGTCGAAATATTACGTTATATTAATTAATATTAATAGATTAAGATTTTAGAAGTGCAGGTTTGAGTAATTTTTATAAAGAACGAGTCATTTATTATGAAATAAGACTTTGTTATTTGAAGATTCTTGGTTGGTGAAATTCCAAACTTGTCGTCGAAACGTCGAAATATTTCGATATATTAATTAATATTAATAGATTAAGATTTTAGAAGTGCAGGTTTGAGTAATTTTTATAAAGAACGAGTTATTTATTATGAAATAAGACTTTGTTTTTTGAAGATTCTTGGTTGGTGAAATTCCAAACTTGTCGTCGAAACGTCGAAATATTATGATATATTAATTAATATTAATAGATTAAGATTTTAGAAGTGCAGGTTTGAGTAATTTTTATAAAGAACGAGTCATTTATTATGAAATAATACTTTGTTATTTGAAGATTCTTGGTTGGTGAAATTTCAAACTTGTCGTCGAAACGTCGAAATATTACGATATATTAATTAATATTAATTGATTAAGATTTTAGAAGTGCAGGTTTGAGAAATTTTTATAAAGAACGAATCATTTATTATGAAATAAGACTTTGTTATTTGAAGATTCTTGGTTGGTGAAATTCCAAACTTGTCGTCGAAACGTCGAAATATTAGGATATATTAATTAATATTAATAGATTAAGATTTTAGAAGTGCAGGTTTGAGTAATTTTTATAAAGAACGAGTCATTTATTATGAAATAAGACTTTGTTATTTGAAGATTCTTGGTTGGTGAAATTCCAAACTTGTCGTCGAAACGTCGAAATATTGGGATATATTAATTAATATTAATAGATTAAGATTTTAGAAGTTCAGGTTTGAGTAATTTTTATAAAGAACGAGTCATTTATTATGAAATAAGACTTTGTTATTTGAAGATTCTAGGTTGGTGAAATTCCAAACTTGTCGTCGAAACGTCGAAATATTATGATATATTAATTAATATTAATAGATTAAGATTTTAGAAGTGCAGGTTTGAGTAATTTTTATAAAGAACGAGTCATTTATTATGAAATAAGACTTTGTTATTAGAAGATTCTTGGTTGGTGAAATTCCAAACTTGTCGTCGAAACGTCGAAATATTACGATATATTAATTAATATTAATAGATTAAGATTTTAGAAGTGCAGGTTTGAATAATTTTTATAAAGAACGAGTCATTTATTATGAAATAAGACTTTGTTATTTGAAGATTCTTGGTTGGTGAAATTCCAAACTTGTCGTCGAAACGTCGAAATATTACGATATATTAATTAATATTAATAGATTAAGATTTTAGAAGTGCAGGTTTGAGTAATTTTTATAAAGAACGATTCATTTATTATGAAATAAGACTTTGTTATTTGAAGATTCTTGGTTGGTGAAATTCCAAACTTGTCGTCGAAACGGCGAAATATTATGATATATTAATTAATATTAATAGATTAAGATTTTAGAAGTGCAGGTTTGAGTAATTTTTATAAAGAACGAGTCATTTATTATGAAATAAGACTTTGTTATTTGAAGATTCCTGGTTGGTGAAATTCCAAACTTGTCGTCGAAACGTCGAAATATTATGATATATTAATTAATATTAATAGATTAAGATTTTAGAAGTGCAGGTTTGAGTAATTTTTATAAAGAACGTGTCATTTATTATGAAATAAGACTTTGTTTTTTTTAGTTTCTTGGTTGGTGAAATTCCAAACTTGTTGCCGAAACGTCGTAATATTACGATATATTAATTAATATTAATAGATTAAGATTTTAGAAGTGCAGGTTTTAGTAATTTTTATAAAGAACGTGTCATTTATTATGAAATCAGACTTTGTTATTTTTAGTTTATTGGTTGGTGAAATTCCAAACTTGCCGTCGAAACGTCGAAATATTACGATATATTAATTAATATTAATAGTTTAAGATTTTAGAAGTGCAGGTTTGAGTAATTTTTATAAAGAACGTGTCATTTATTATGAAATCAGACTTTGTTTTTTTTAGTTTCTTGGTTGGTGAAATTCCAAACTTGTTGCCGAAACGTCGAAATATTGCGATATATAAATTAATATTAATAGATTAAGATTTTAGAAGTGCAGGTTTGAGTAATTTTTATAAAGAACGTGTCATTTATTATGAAATCAGACTTTGTTATTTTTAGTTTCTTGGTTGGTGATATTACAAACTTGTTGCCGAAACGTCGAAATATTGCGATATATTAATTAATATTAATAGATTAAGATTTTAGAAGTGCAGGTTTTAGTAATTTTTATAAAGAACGTGTCATTTATTATGAAATCAGACTTTGTTATTTTTAGTTTCTTGGTTGGTGAAATTCCAAACTTGCCGTCGAAACGTCGAAATATTACGATATATTAATTAATATTAATAGATTAAGATTTTTGAAGTGCAGATTTGAGTAATTTTTATAAAGAACGTGTCATTTATTATGAAATAAGACTTTGTTATTTTTAGTTTCTTGGTTGGTGAAATTCCAAACTTGTTGCCGAAACGTCGAAATATTGCGATATAATTATTAATATTAATAGATTAAGATTTTAGAAGTGCAGGTTTGAGTAATTTTTATAAAGAACGTGTCATTTATTATGAAATCAGACTTTGTTATTTTTAGTATCTTGGTTGGTGAAATTCCAAACTTGTTGCCGAAACGTCGAAATATTACGATATATTAATAAATATTAATAGATTAAGATTTTAGAAGTGCAGGTTTGAGTAATTTTTATAAAGAACGTGTCATTTATTATGAAATCAGACTTTGTTATTTTTAGTTTCTTGGTTGGTGAAATTCAAAACTTGCCGTCGAAAGGTCGAAATATTACGATATATTAATTAATATTAATAGATTAAGATTTTAGAAGTGCAGGTTTGAGTAATTTTTATAAAGAACGTGTCATTTATTATGAAATCAGACTTTGTTATTTTTAGTTTCTTAATTGGTGAAATTCCAAACTTGCCGTCGAAACGTCGAAATATTACGATATATTAATTAATATTAATAGATTAAGATTTTAGAAGTGCAGGTTTGAGTAATTTTTATAAAGAACGTGTCATTTATTATGAAATCAGACTTTGTTATTTTTAGTTTCTTGGTTGGTGAAATTCCAAACTTGCCGTCGAAACGTCGAAATATTACGATATATTAATTAATATTAATAGATTAAGATTTTAAAAGTGCAGGTTTGAGTAATTTTTATAAAGAACGTGTCATTTATTATGAAATCAGACTTTGTTTTTTTTAGTTTCTTGGTTGGTGAAATTCCAAACTTGTTGCCGAAACGTCGAAATATTGCGATATATTAATTAATATTAATAGATTAAGATTTTAGAAGTGCAGGTTTGAGTAATTTTTATAAAGAACGTGTCATTTATTATGAAATCAGACTTTGTTATTTTTAGTTTCTTGGTTGGTGAAATTCCAAACTTGTTGCCGAAACGTCGAAATATTGCGATATATTAATTAATATTAATAGATTAAGATTTTAGAAGTGCAGGTTTGAGTAATTTTTATAAAGAACGTGTCATTTATTATGAAATCAGACTTTGTTATTTTTAGTATCTTGGTTGGTGAAATTCCAAACTTGTTGCCGAAACGTCGAAATATTACGATATATTAATTAATATTAATAGATTAAGATTTTAGAAGTGCAGGTTTGAGTAATTTTTATAAAGAACGTGTCATTTATTATGAAATAAGACTTTGTTATTTTTAGTTTCTTGATTGGTGAAATTCCAAACTTGTTGCCGAAACGTCGAAATATTGCAATATATTAATTAATATTATTAGATTAAGATTTTAGAAGTGCAGGTTTGAGTAATTTTTATAAAGAACGTGTCATTTATTATGAAATAAGGCTTTGTTATTTTTAGTTTCTTGGTTGGTGAAATTCCAAACTTGTTGCCGAAACGTCGAAATATTGCGATATATTAATTAATATTAATAGATTAAGATTTTAGAAGTGCAGGTTTGAGTAATATTTATAAAGAACGTGTCATTTATTATGAAATAAGAATTTGTTATTTTTAGTTTCTTGGTTGGTGAAATTCCAAACTTGTTGCCGAAACGTCGAAATATTGCGATATATTAATTAATATTAATAGATTAAGATTTTAGAAGTGCAGGTTTGAGTAATTTTTATAAAGAACGTGTTATTTATTATGAAATCAGACTTTGTTATTTATAGTTTCTTGGTTGGTGAAATTCCAAACTTGTCGTCGAAACGTCGAAATATTACGATATATTAATTAATATTAATAGATTAAGATTTTAGAAGTGCAGGTTTGAGTAATTTTTATAAAGAACGTGTCATTTATTATGAAATAAGACTTTGTTATTTTTAGTATCTTTGTTGGTGAAATTCCAAACTTGTTGCCGAAACGTCGAAATATTGCGATATATTAATTAATATTAATAGATTAAGATTTTAGAAGTGCAGGTTTGAGTAAGTTTTATAAAGAACGTGTCATTTATTATGAAATAAGACTTTGTTATTTTTAGTTTCTTGGTTGGTGAAATTCCAAACTTGTTGCCGAAACGTCGAAATATTGCGATATATTAATTAATATTAATAGATTAAGATTTTAGAAGTGCAGGTTTGAGTAATTTTTATAAAGAAAGTGTCATTTATTATGAAATCAGACTTTGTTATTTATAGTTTCTTGGTTGGTGAAATTCCAAACTTGTCGTCGAAACGTCGAAATATTACGATATATTAATTAATATTAATAGATTAAGATTTTAGAAGTGCAGGTTTGAGTAATTTTTATAAAGAACGAGTCATTTATTATGAAATAAGACTTTGTTATTTGAAGATTCTTGGTTGGTGAAATTCCAAACTTGTCGTCGAAACGTCGAAATATTATGATATATTAATTAATATTAATAGATTAAGATTTTAGAAGTGCAGGTTTGAGTAATTTTTATAAAGAACGAGTCATTTATTATGAAATAAGACTTTGTTATTTGAAGATTCTTGGTTGGTGAAATTCCAAACTTTTCGTCGAAACGTTGAAATATTACGATATATTAATTAATATTAATAGATTAAGATTTTATAAGTGCAGGTTTGAGTAATTTTTATAAAGAACGAGTCATTTATTATGAAATAAGACTTTGTTATTTGAAGATTCTTGGTTGGTGAAATTCCAAACTTGTCGTCGAAACGTCGAAATATTATGATATATTAATTAATATTAATAGATTAAGATTTTAGAAGTGCAGGTTTGAGTAATTTTTATAAAGAACGTGTCATTTATTATGAAATAAGACTTTGTTATTTATAGATTCTTGGTTGGTGAAATTCCAAACTTGTCGTCGAAACGTCGAAATATTATGATATATTAATTAATATTAATAGATTAAGATTTTAGAAGTGCAGGTTTTAGTAATTTTTATAAAGAACGTGTCATTTATTATGAAATCAGACTTTGTTATTTTTAGTTTCTTGGTTGGTGAAATTCCAAACTTGTTGCCGAAACGTCGAAATATTGCGATATATTAATTAATATTAAAAGATTAAGATTTCAGAAGTGCAGGTTTGAGTAATTTTTATAAAGAACGTGTCATTTATTATGAAATCAGACTTTGTTATTTTTAGTTTCTTGGTTGGTGAAATTCCAAACTTGTTGCCGAAACGTCGAAATATTGCGATATATTAATTAATAATAATAGATTAAGATTTTAGAAGTGCAGGTTTTAGTAATTTTTATAAAGAACGTGTCATTTATTATGAAATCAGACTTTGTTATTTTTAGTTTCTTGGTTAGTGAAATTCCAAACTTGTTGCCGAAACGTCGAAGTATTGCGATATATTAATTAATATTAATAGATTAAGATTTTAGAAGTGCAGGTTTGAGTAATTTTTATAAAGAACGTGTCATTTATTATGAAATAAGACTTTGTTATTTTTAATTTCTTGGTTGGTGAAATTCCAAACTTGTTGCCGAAACGTCGAAATATTGCGATATATTAATTAATATTAATAGATTAAGATTTTAGAAGTGCAGGTTTGAGTAATTTTTATAAAGAACGTGTCATTTATTATGAAATCAGACTTTGTTATTTTTAGTATCTTGGTTGGTGAAATTCCAAACTTGTTGCCGAAACGTCGAAATATTACGATATATTAATTAATATTAATAGATTAAGATTTTAGAAGTGCAG
Source organism: Zhengitettix transpicula (assembly GCA_037074705.1). Taxonomy (NCBI): domain Eukaryota; kingdom Metazoa; phylum Arthropoda; class Insecta; order Orthoptera; family Tetrigidae; genus Zhengitettix; species Zhengitettix transpicula. The sequence goes on from JAYJMR010000304.1 coordinate 10,325, forward strand.
GTTTGAGGAATTTTTATAAAGAACGTGTCATTTATTATGAAATAAAACTTTGTTATTTTTAGTTTCTTGGTTGGTGAAATTCCAAACTTGTTGCCGAAACGTCGAAATATTGCAATATATTAATTAATATTAATAGATTAAGATTTTAGAAGTGCAGGTTTGAGTAATTTTTATAAAGAACGTGTCATTTATTATGAAATCAGACTTTGTTATTTATAGTTTCTTGGTTGGTGAAATTCCAAACTTGTCGTCGAAACGTCGAAATATTACGATATATTAATTAATATTAATAGATTAAGATTTTAGAAGTGCAGGTTTGAGTAATTTTTTAAAGAACGTGTCATTTATTATAAAATCAGACTTTGTTATTTTTAGTTTCTTGGTTGGTGAAATTCCAAACTTGCCGTCGAAACGTCGAAAAATTACGATATATTAATTAATATTAATAGATTAAGATTTTAGAAGTGCAGGTTTGAGTAATTTTTATAAAGAACGTGTCATTTATTATGAAATCAGACTTTGTTATTTTTAGTTTCTTGGTTGGTGAAATTCCAAACTTGCCGTCGAAACGTCGAAATATTACGATATATTAATTAATATTAATAGATTAAGATTTTAGAAGTGCAGGTTTGAGTAATTTTTATAAAGAACGAGTCATTTATTATGAAATAAGACTTTGTTATTTGAAGATTCTTGGTTGGTGAAATTCCAAACTTTTCGTCGAAACGTCGAAATATTACGATATATTAATTAATATTAATAGATTAAGATTTTAGAAGTGCAGGTTTGAGTAATTTTTATAAAGAACGAGTCATTTATTATGAAATAAGACTTTGTTATTTGAAGATTCTTGGTTGGTGAAATTCCAAACTTGTCGTCGAAACGTCGAAATATTATGATATATTAATTAATATTAATAGATTAAGATTTTAGAAGTGCAGGTTTGAGTAATTTTTATAAAGAACGAGTCATTTATTATGAAATAAGACTTTGTTATTTGAAGATTCTTGTTTGGTGAAATTCCAAACTTTTCGTCGAAACGTCGAAATATTACGATATATTAATTAATATTAATAGATTAAGATTTTAGAAGTGCAGGTTTGAGTAATTTTTATAAAGAACGAGTCATTTATCATGAAATAAGACTTTGTTATTTGAAGATTCTTGGTTGGTGAAATTCCAAACTTGTCGTCGAAACGTCGAAATATTATGATATAATAATTAATATTAATAGATTAAGATTTTAGAAGTGCAGGTTTGAGTAATTTTTATAAAGAACGAGTCATTTATTATGAAATAAGACTTTGTTATTTGAAGATTCTTGGTTGGTGAAATTCCAAACTTGTCGTCGAAACGTCGAAATATTATGATATATTAATTAATATTAATAGATTAAGATTTTAGAAGTGCAGGTTTGAGTAATTTTTATAAAGAACGAGTCATTTATTATGAAATAAGACTTTGTTATTTGAAGATTCTTGGTTGGTGAAATTCCAAACTTTTCGTCGAAACGTCGAAATATTACGATATATTAATTAATATTAATAGATTAAGATTTTAGAAGTGCAGGTTTGAGTAATTTTTATAAAGAACGAGTCATTTATTATGAAATAAGACTTTGTTATTTGAAGATTCTTGGTTGGTGAAATTCCAAACTTTTCGTCGAAACGTCGAAATATTACGATATATTAATTAATATTAATAGATTAAGATTTTAGAAGTGCAGGTTTGAGTAATTTTTATAAAGAACGAGTCATTTATTATGAAATAAGACTTTGTTATTTGAAGATTCTTGGTTGGTGAAATTCCAAACTTGTCGTCGAAACGTCGAAATATTATGATATATTAATTAATATTAATAGATTAAGATTTTAGAAGTGCAGGTTTGAGTAATTTTTATAAAGAACGAGTCATTTATTATGATATAAGACTTTGTTATTTGAAGATTCTTGGTTGGTGAAATTCCAAACTTTTCGTCGAAACGTCGAAATATTACGATATATTAATTAATATTAATAGATTAAGATTTTAGAAGTGCAGGTTTGAGTAATTTTTATAAAGAACGAGTCATTTATTATGAAATAAGACTTTGTTATTTGAAGATTCTTGGTTGGTGAAATTCCAAACTTGTCGTCGAAACGTCTAAATATTATGATATATTAATTAATATTAATAGATTAAGATTTTAGAAGTGCAGGTTTGAGTAATTTTTATAAAGAACGTGTCATTTATTATGAAATAAGACTTTGTTATTTATAGTTTCTTGGTTGGTGAAATTCCAAACTTGTTGCCGAAACGTCGTAATATTACGATATATTAATTAATATTAATAGATTAAGATTTTAGAAGTGCAGGTTTTAGTAATTTTTATAAAGAACGTGTCATTTATTATGAAATCAGACTTTGTTATTTTTAGTTTCTTGGTTGGTGAAATTCCAAACTTGCCGTCGAAACGTCGAAATATTACGATATATTAATTAATATTAATAGATTAAGATTTTAGAAGTGCAGGTTTGAGTAATTTTTATAAAGAACGTGTCATTTATTATGAAATCATACTTTGTTTCTTTTAGTTTCTTGGTTGGTGAAATTCCAAACTTGTTGCCGAAACGTCGAAATATTGCGATATATTAATTAATATTAATAGATTAAGATTTTAGAAGTGCAGGTTTGAGTAATTTTTATAAAGAACGTGTCATTTATTATGAAATAATACTTTGTTTTTTTTAGTTTCTTGGTTGGTGAAATTCCAAACTTGTTGCCGAAACGTCGAAATATTACGATATATTAATTAATATTAATAGATTAAGATTTTAGAAGTGCAGGTTTAAGTAATTTTTATAAAGAACGTGTCATTTATTATGAAATCAGACTTTGTTATTTTTAGTTTCTTGGTTGGTGAAATTCCAAACTTGTTGCCGAAACGTCGAAATATTGCGATATATTAATTAATATTATTAGATTAAGATTTTAGAAGTGCAGGTTTGAGTAATTTTTTAAAGAACGTGTCATTTATTATAAAATCAGACTTTGTTATTTTTAGTTTCTTGGTTGGTGAAATTCCAAACTTGCCGTCGAAACGTCGAAAAATTACGATATATTAATTAATATTAATAGATTAAGATTTTAGAAGTGCAGGTTTGAGTAATTTTTATAAAGAACGTGTCATTTATTATGAAATCAGACTTTGTTATTTTTAGTTTCTTGGTTGGTGAAATTCCAAACTTGCCGTCGAAACGTCGAAATATTACGATATATTAATTAATATTAATAGATTAAGATTTTAGAAGTGCAGGTTTGAGTAATTTTTATAAAGAACGTGTCATTTATTATGAAATAATACTTTGTTATTTTTAGTTTCTTGGTTGGTGAAATTCCAAACTTGTTGCCGAAACGTCGAAATATTACGATATATTAATTAATATTAATAGATTAAGATTTTAGAAGTGCAGGTTTAAGTAATTTTTATAAAGAACGTGTCATTTATTATGAAATCAGACTTTGTTATTTTTAGTTTCTTGGTTGGTGAAATTCCAAACTTGTTGCCGAAACGTCGAAATATTGCGATATATTAATTAATATTAATAGATTAAGATTTTAGAAGTGCAGGTTTGAGTAATTTTTTAAAGAACGTGTCATTTATTATAAAATCAGACTTTGTTATTTTTAGTTTCTTGGTTGGTGAAATTCCAAACTTGCCGTCGAAACGTCGAAAAATTACGATATATTAATTAATATTAATAGATTAAGATTTTAGAAGTGCAGGTTTGAGTAATTTTTATAAAGAACGTGTCATTTATTATGAAATCAGACTTTGTTATTTTTAGTTTCTTGGTTGGTGAAATTCCAAACTTGCCGTCGAAACGTCGAAATATTACGATATATTAATTAATATTAATAGATTAAGATTTTAGAAGTGCAGGTTTGAGTAATTTTTATAAAGAACGAGTCATTTATTATGAAATAAGACTTTGTTATTTGAAGATTCTTGGTTGGTGAAATTCCAAACTTTTCGTCGAAACGTCGAAATATTACGATATATTAATTAATATTAATAGATTAAGATTTTAGAAGTGCAGGTTTGAGTAATTTTTATAAAGAACGAGTCATTTATTATGAAATAAGACTTTGTTATTTGAAGATTCTTGGTTGGTGAAATTCCAAACTTGTCGTCGAAACGTCGAAATATTATGATATATTAATTAATATTAATAGATTAAGATTTTAGAAGTGCAGGTTTGAGTAATTTTTATAAAGAACGAGTCATTTATTATGAAATAAGACTTTGTTATTTGAAGATTCTTGTTTGGTGAAATTCCAAACTTTTCGTCGAAACGTCGAAATATTACGATATATTAATTAATATTAATAGATTAAGATTTTAGAAGTGCAGGTTTGAGTAATTTTTATAAAGAACGAGTCATTTATCATGAAATAAGACTTTGTTATTTGAAGATTCTTTGTTGGTGAAATTCCAAACTTGTCGTCGAAACGTCGAAATATTACGATATATTATTTAATATTAATAGATTAAGATTTTAGAAGTGCAGGTTTGAGTAATTTTTATAAAGAACGAGTCATTTATAATGAAATAAGACTTTGTTATTTGAAGATTCTTGGTTGGTGAAATTCCAAACTTGTCGTCGAAACGTCGAAATATTATGATATATTAATTAATATTAATAGATTAAGATTTTAGAAGTGCAGGTTTGAGTAATTTTTATAAAGAACGAGTCATTTATTATGAAATAAGACTTTGTTATTTGAAGATTCTTGTTTGCTGAAATTCCAAACTTTTCGTCGAAACGTCGAAATATTACGATATATTAATTAATATTAATAGATTAAGATTTTAGAAGTGCAGGTTTGAGTAATTTTTATAAAGAACGAGTCATTTATCATGAAATAAGACTTTGTTATTTGAAGATTCTTGGTTGGTGAAATTCCAAACTTGTCGTCGAAACGTCGAAATATTATGATATAATAATTAATATTAATAGATTAAGATTTTAGAAGTGCAGGTTTGAGTAATTTTTATAAAGAACGAGTCATTTATTATGAAATAAGACTTTGTTATTTGAAGATTCTTGGTTGGTGAAATTCCAAACTTGTCGTCGAAACGTCGAAATATTATGATATATTAATTAATATTAATAGATTAAGATTTTAGAAGTGCAGGTTTGAGTAATTTTTATAAAGAACGAGTCATTTATTATGAAATAAGACTTTGTTATTTGAAGATTCTTGGTTGGTGAAATTCCAAACTTTTCGTCGAAACGTCGAAATATTACGATATATTAATTAATATTAATAGATTAAGATTTTAGAAGTGCAGGTTTGAGTAATTTTTATAAAGAACGTGTCATTTATTATGAAATAAGACTTTGTTATTTATAGTTTCTTGGTTGGTGAAATTCAAAAACTTGTTGCCGAAACGTCGTAATATTACGATATATTAATTAATATTAATAGATTAAGATTTTAGAAGTGCAGGTTTTAGTAATTTTTATAAAGAACGTGTAATTTATTATGAAATCAGACTTTGTTATTTTTAGTTTCTTGGTTGGTGAAATTCCAAACTTGCCGTCGAAACGTCGAAATATTATGATATAATAATTAATATTAATAGATTAAGATTTTAGAAGTGCAGGTTTGAGTAATTTTTATAAAGAACGAGTCATTTATTATGAAATAAGACTTTGTTATTTGAAGATTCTTGGTTGGTGAAATTCCAAACTTGTCGTCGAAACGTCGAAATATTATGATATATTAATTAATATTAATAGATTAAGATTTTAGAAGTGCAGGTTTGAGTAATTTTTATAAAGAACGAGTCATTTATTATGAAATAAGACTTTGTTATTTGAAGATTCTTGGTTGGTGAAATTCCAAACTTTTCGTCGAAACGTCGAAATATTATGATATAATAATTAATATTAATAGATTAAGATTTTAGAAGTGCAGGTTTGAGTAATTTTTATAAAGAACGAGTCATTTATTATGAAATAAGACTTTGTTATTTTTAGTTTCTTGGTTGGTGAAATTCCAAACTTGCCGTCGAAACGTCGAAATATTACGATATATTAATTAATATTAATAGATTAAGATTTTAGAAGTGCAGGTTTGAGTAATTTTTATAAAGAACGTGTCATTTATTATGAAATAATACTTTGTTATTTTTAGTTTCTTGGTTGGTGAAATTCCAAACTTGTTGCCGAAACGTCGAAATATTACGATATATTAATTAATATTAATAGATTAAGATTTTAGAAGTGCAGGTTTAAGTAATTTTTATAAAGAACGTGTCATTTATTATGAAATCAGACTTTGTTATTTTTAGTTTCTTGGTTGGTGAAATTCCAAACTTGTTGCCGAAACGTCGAAATATTGCGATATATTAATTAATATTAATAGATTAAGATTTTAGAAGTGCAGGTTTGAGTAATTTTTTAAAGAACGTGTCATTTATTATAAAATCAGACTTTGTTATTTTTAGTTTCTTGGTTGGTGAAATTCCAAACTTGCCGTCGAAACGTCGAAAAATTACGATATATTAATTAATATTAATAGATTAAGATTTTAGAAGTGCAGGTTTGAGTAATTTTTATAAAGAACGTGTCATTTATTATGAAATCAGACTTTGTTATTTTTAGTTTCTTGGTTGGTGAAATTCCAAACTTGCCGTCGAAACGTCGAAATATTACGATATATTAATTAATATTAATAGATTAAGATTTTAGAAGTGCAGGTTTGAGTAATTTTTATAAAGAACGAGTCATTTATTATGAAATAAGACTTTGTTATTTGAAGATTCTTGGTTGGTGAAATTCCAAACTTTTCGTCGAAACGTCGAAATATTACGATATATTAATTAATATTAATAGATTAAGATTTTAGAAGTGCAGGTTTGAGTAATTTTTATAAAGAACGAGTCATTTATTATGAAATAAGACTTTGTTATTTGAAGATTCTTGGTTGGTGAAATTCCAAACTTGTCGTCGAAACGTCGAAATATTATGATATATTAATTAATATTAATAGATTAAGATTTTAGAAGTGCAGGTTTGAGTAATTTTTATAAAGAACGAGTCATTTATTATGAAATAAGACTTTGTTATTTGAAGATTCTTGTTTGGTGAAATTCCAAACTTTTCGTCGAAACGTCGAAATATTACGATATATTAATTAATATTAATAGATTAAGATTTTAGAAGTGCAGGTTTGAGTAATTTTTATAAAGAACGAGTCATTTATCATGAAATAAGACTTTGTTATTTGAAGATTCTTTGTTGGTGAAATTCCAAACTTGTCGTCGAAACGTCGAAATATTACGATATATTAATTAATATTAATAGATTAAGATTTTAGAAGTGCAGGTTTGAGTAATTTTTATAAAGAACGAGTCATTTATAATGAAATAAGACTTTGTTATTTGAAGATTCTTGGTTGGTGAAATTCCAAACTTGTCGTCGAAACGTCGAAATATTATGATATATTAATTAATATTAATAGATTAAGATTTTAGAAGTGCAGGTTTGAGTAATTTTTATAAAGAACGAGTCATTTATTATGAAATAAGACTTTGTTATTTGAAGATTCTTGTTTGCTGAAATTCCAAACTTTTCGTCGAAACGTCGAAATATTACGATATATTAATTAATATTAATAGATTAAGATTTTAGAAGTGCAGGTTTGAGTAATTTTTATAAAGAACGAGTCATTTATCATGAAATAAGACTTTGTTATTTGAAGATTCTTGGTTGGTGAAATTCCAAACTTGTCGTCGAAACGTCGAAATATTATGATATAATAATTAATATTAATAGATTAAGATTTTAGAAGTGCAGGTTTGAGTAATTTTTATAAAGAACGAGTCATTTATTATGAAATAAGACTTTGTTATTTGAAGATTCTTGGTTGGTGAAATTCCAAACTTGTCGTCGAAACGTCGAAATATTATGATATATTAATTAATATTAATAGATTAAGATTTTAGAAGTGCAGGTTTGAGTAATTTTTATAAAGAACGAGTCATTTATTATGAAATAAGACTTTGTTATTTGAAGATTCTTGGTTGGTGAAATTCCAAACTTTTCGTCGAAACGTCGAAATATTACGATATATTAATTAATATTAATAGATTAAGATTTTAGAAGTGCAGGTTTGAGTAATTTTTATAAAGAACGTGTCATTTATTATGAAATAAGACTTTGTTATTTATAGTTTCTTGGTTGGTGAAATTCAAAAACTTGTTGCCGAAACGTCGTAATATTACGATATATTAATTAATATTAATAGATTAAGATTTTAGAAGTGCAGGTTTTAGTAATTTTTATAAAGAACGTGTAATTTATTATGAAATCAGACTTTGTTATTTTTAGTTTCTTGGTTGGTGAAATTCCAAACTTGCCGTCGAAACGTCGAAATATTACGATATATTAATTAATATTAATAGATTAAGATTTTAAAAGTGCAGGTTTGAGTAATTTTTATAAAGAACGTGTCATTTATTATGAAATCATACTTTGTTTCTTTTAGTTTCTTGGTTGGTGAAATTCCAAACTTGTTGCCGAAACGTCGAAATATTGCGATATATTAATTAATATTAATAGATTAAGATTTTAGAAGTGCAGGTTTGAGTAATTTTTATAAAGAACGTGGAATTTATTATGAAATAATACTTTGTTATTTTTAGTTTCTTGGTTGGTGAAATTCCAAACTTGTTGCCGAAACGTCGAAATATTACGATATATTAATTAATATTAATAGATTAAGATTTTAGAAGTGCAGGTTTAAGTAATTTTTATAAAGAACGTGTCATTTATTATGAAATCAGACTTTGTTATTTTTAGTTTCTTGGTTGGTGAAATTCCAAACTTGTTGCCGTAACGTCGAAATATTGCGATATATTAATTAATATTAATAGATTAAGATTTTAGAAGTGCAGGTTTGAGTAATTTTTTAAAGAACGTGTCATTTATTATAAAATCAGACTTTGTTATTTTTAGTTTCTTGGTTGGTGAAATTCCAAACTTGCCGTCAAAACGTCGAAAAATTACGATATATTAATTAATATTAATAGATTAAGATTTTAGAAGTGCAGGTTTGAGTAATTTTTATAAAGAACGTGTCATTTATTATGAAATCAGACTTTGTTATTTTTAGTTTCTTGGTTGGTGAAATTCCAAACTTGCCGTCGAAACGTCGAAATATTACGATATATTAATTAATATTAATAGATTAAGATTTTAGAAGTGCAGGTTTGAGTAATTTTTATAAAGAACGAGTCATTTATTATGAAATAAGACTTTGTTATTTGAAGATTCTTGGTTGGTGAAATTCCAAACTTTTCGTCGAAACGTCGAAATATTACGATATATTAATTAATATTAATAGATTAAGATTTTAAAAGTGCAGGTTTGAGTAATTTTTATAAAGAACGAGTCATTTATTATGAAATAAGACTTTGTTATTTGAAGATTCTTGGTTGGTGAAATTCCAAACTTGTCGTCGAAACGTCGAAATATTATGATATATTAATTAATATTAATAGATTAAGATTTTAGAAGTGCAGGTTTGAGTAATTTTTATAAAGAACCAGTCATTTATTATGAAATAAGACTTTGTTATTTGAAGATTCTTGTTTGGTGAAATTCCAAACTTTTCGTCGAAACGTCGAAATATTACGATATATTAATTAATATTAATAGATTAAGATTTTAGAAGTGCAGGTTTGAGTAATTTTTATAAAGAACGAATCATTTATCATGAAATAAGACTTTGTTATTTGAAGATTCTTGGTTGGTGAAATTCCAAACTTGTCGTCGAAACGTCGAAATATTATGATATAATAATTAATATTAATAGATTAAGATTTTAGAAGTGCAGGTTTGAGTAATTTTTATAAAGAACGAGTCATTTATTATGAAATAAGACTTTGTTATTTGAAGATTCTTGGTTGGTGAAATTCCAAACTTTTCGTCGAAACGTCGAAATATTACGATATATTAATTAATATTAATAGATTAAGATTTTAGAAGTGCAGGTTTGAGTAATTTTTATAAAGAACGAGTCATTTATTATGAAATAAGACTTTGTTATTTGAAGATTCTTGGTTGGTGAAATTCCAAACTTGTCGTCGAAACGTCGAAATATTATGATATATTAATTAATATTAATAGATTAAGATTTTATAAGTGCAGGTTTGAGTAATTTTTATAAAGAACGAGTCATTTATTATGAAATAAGACTTTGTTATTTGAAGATTCTTGGTTGGTGAAATTCCAAACTTGTCGTCGAAACGTCGAAATATTATGATATATTAATTAATATTAATAGATTAAGATTTTAGAAGTGCAGGTTTGAGTAATTTTTATAAAGAACGAGTCATTTATTATGAAATAAGACTTTGTTATTTGAAGATTCTTGGTTGGTGAAATTCCAAACTTTTCGTCGAAACGTCGAAATATTACGATATATTAATTAATATTAATAGATTAAGATTTTAGAAGTGCAGGTTTGAGTAATTTTTATAAAGAACGAGTCATTTATTATGAAATAAGACTTTGTTATTTGAAGATTCTTGGTTGGTGAAATTCCAAACTTGTCGTCGAAACGTCTAAATATTATGATATATTAATTAATATTAATAGATTAAGATTTTAGAAGTGCAGGTTTGAGTAATTTTTATAAAGAACGTGTCATTTATTATGAAATAAGACTTTGTTATTTTTAGTTTCTTGGTTGGTGAAATTCCAAACTTGCCGTCGAAACGTCGAATAATTACGATATATTAATTAATATTAATAGATTAAGATTTTAAAAGTGCAGGTTTGAGTAATTTTTATAAAGAACGTGTCATTTATTATGAAATCATACTTTGTTTCTTTTAGTTTCTTGGTTGGTGAAATTCCAAACTTGTTGCCGAAACGTCGAAATATTGCGATATATTAATTAATATTAATAGATTAAGATTTTAGAAGTGCAGGTTTGAGTAATTTTTATAAAGAACGTGTCATTTATTATGAAATAATACTTTGTTATTTTTAGTTTCTTGGTTGGTGAAATTCCAAACTTGTTGCCGAAACGTCGAAATATTACGGTATATTAATTAATATTAATAGATTAAGATTTTAGAAGTGCAGGTTTAAGTAATTTTTATAAAGAACGTGTCATTTATTATGAAATCAGACTTTGTTATTTTTAGTTTCTTGGTTGGTGAAATTCCAAACTTGCCGTCGAAACGTCGAAATATTACGATATATTAATTAATATTAATAGATTAAGATTTTAGAAGTGCAGGTTTGAGTAATTTTTATAAAGAACGTGTCATTTATTATGAAATCATACTTTGTTTCTTTTAGTTTCTTGGTTGGTGAAATTCCAAACTTGTTGCCGAAACGTCGAAATATTGCGATATATTAATTAATATTAATAGATTAAGATTTTAGAAGTGCAGGTTTGAGTAATTTTTATAAAGAACGTGTCATTTATTATGAAATAATACTTTGTTATTTTTAGTTTCTTGGTTGGTGAAATTCCAAACTTGTTGCCGAAACGTCGTAATATTACGATATATTAATTAATATTAATTAATTAAGATTTTAGAAGTGCAGGTTTTAGTAATTTTTATAAAGAACGTGTCATTTATTATGAAATCAGACTTTGTTATTTTTAGTTTCTTGGTTGGTGAAATTCCAAACTTGCCGTCGAAACGTCGAATAATTACGATATATTAATTAATATTAATAGATTAAGATTTTAAAAGTGCAGGTTTGAGTAATTTTTATAAAGAACGTGTCATTTATTATGAAATCATACTTTGTTTCTTTTAGTTTCTTGGTTGGTGAAATTCCAAACTTGTTGCCGAAACGTCGAAATATTGCGATATATTAATTAATATTAATAGATTAAGATTTTAGAAGTGCAGGTTTGAGTAATTTTTATAAAGAACGTGTCATTTATTATGAAATAATACTTTGTTATTTTTAGTTTCTTGGTTGGTGAAATTCCAAACTTGTTGCCGAAACGTCGAAATATTACGGTATATTAATTAATATTAATAGATTAAGATTTTAGAAGTGCAGGTTTAAGTAATTTTTATAAAGAACGTGTCATTTATTATGAAATCAGACTTTGTTATTTTTAGTTTCTTGGTTGGTGAAATTCCAAACTTGCCGTCGAAACGTCGAAATATTACGATATATTAATTAATATTAATAGATTAAGATTTTAGAAGTGCAGGTTTGAGTAATTTTTATAAAGAACGAGTCATTTATTATGAAATAAGACTTTGTTATTTGAAGATTCTTGTTTGGTGAAATTCCAAACTTTTCGTCGAAACGTCGAAATATTACGATATATTAATTAATATTAATAGATTAAGATTTTAGAAGTGCAGGTTTGAGTAATTTTTATAAAGAACGTGTCATTTATTATGAAATCATACTTTGTTTCTTTTAGTTTCTTGGTTGGTGAAATTCCAAACTTGTTGCCGAAACGTCGAAATATTGCGATATATTAATTAATATTAATAGATTAAGATTTTAGAAGTGCAGGTTTGAGTAATTTTTTAAAGAACGTGTCATTTATTATAAAATCAGACTTTGTTATTTTTAGTTTCTTGGTTGGTGAAATTCCAAACTTGCCGTCGAAACGTCGAAAAATTACGATATATTAATTAATATTAATAGATTAAGATTTTAGAAGTGCAGGTTTGAGTAATTTTTATAAAGAACGTGTCATTTATTATGAAATCAGACTTTGTTATTTTTAGTTTCTTGGTTGGTGAAATTCCAAACTTGCCGTCGAAACGTCGAAATATTACGATATATTAATTAATATTAATAGATTAAGATTTTAAAAGTGCAGGTTTGAGTAATTTTTATAAAGAACGTGTCATTTATTATGAAATCATACTTTGTTTCTTTTAGTTTCTTGGTTGGTGAAATTCCAAACTTGTTGCCGAAACGTCGAAATATTGCGATATATTAATTAATATTAATAGATTAAGATTTTAGAAGTGCAGGTTTGAGTAATTTTTATAAAGAACGTGTCATTTATTATGAAATCAGACTTTGTTATTTTTAGTTTCTTGGTTGGTGAAATTCCAAACTTGTTGCCGAAACGTCGAAATATTGCGATATATTAATTAATAATAATAGATTAAGATTTTAGAAGTGCAGGTTTTAGTAATTTTTATAAAGAACGTGTCATTTATTATGAAATCAGACTTAGTTATTTTTAGTTTCTTGTTTGGTGAAATTATAAACTTGCCGTCGAAACGTCGAAATATTACGATATATTAATTAATATTAATAGATTAAGATTTTAGAAGTGCAGGTTTGAGTAATTTTTATAAAGAACGTGTCATTTATTATGAAATAAGACTTTGTTATTTTTAGTTTCTTGGTTGGTGAAATTCCAAACTTGTTGCCGAAACGTCGAAATATTGCGATATATTAATTAATATTAATAGATTAAGATTTTAGAAGTGCAGGTTTGAGTAATTTTTATAAAGAACGTGTCATTTATTATGAAATCAGACTTTGTTATTTTTAGTATCTTGGTTGGTGAAATTCCAAACTTGTTGCCGAAACGTCGAAATATTACGATATATTAATTAATATTAATAGATTAAGATTTTAGAAGTGCAGGTTTGAGGAATTTTTATAAGGAACGTGTCATTTATTATGAAATAAGACTTTGTTATTTTTAGTTTCTTGGTTGGTGAAATTCCAAACTTGTTGCCGAAACGTCGAAATATTGCAATATATTAATTAATATTAATAGATTAAGATTTTAGAAGTGCAGGTTTGAGTAATTTTTATAAAGAACGTGTCATTTATTATGAAATCAGACTTTGTTATTTATAGTTTCTTGGTTGGTGAAATTCCAAACTTGTCGTCGAAACGTCGAAATATTACGATATATTAATTAATATTAATAGATTAAGATTTTAGAAGTGCAGGTTTGAGTAATTTTTATAAAGAACGTGTCATTTATTATGAAATAAGACTTTGTTATTTTTAGTTTCTTGGTTGGTGAAATTCCAAACTTGTTGCCGAAACGTCGAAATATTGCGATATATTAATTAATATTAATAGATTAAGATTTTAGAAGTGCAGGTTTGAGTAATTTTTATAAAGAACGAGTCATTTATTATGAAATAAGACTTTGTTATTTGAAGATTCTTGTTTGGTGAAATTCCAAACTTTTCGTCGAAACGTCGAAATATTACGATATATTAATTAATATTAATAGATTAAGATTTTAGAAGTGCAGGTTTGAGTAATTTTTATAAAGAACGTGTCATTTATTATGAAATCATACTTTGTTTCTTTTAGTTTCTTGGTTGGTGAAATTCCAAACTTGTTGCCGAAACGTTTAAATATTATGATATATTAATTAATATTAATAGATTAAGATTTTAGAAGTGCAGGTTTGAGTAATTTTTATAAAGAACGTGTCATTTATTATGAAATAAGACTTTGTTATTTCATAGTTTCTTGGTTGGTGAAATTCCAAACTTGTTGCCGAAACGTCGTAATATTACGATATATTAATTAATATAAATAGATTAAGATTTTAGAAGTGCAGGTTTTAGTAATTTTTATAAAGAACGTGTCATTTATTATGAAATCAGACTTTGTTATTTTTAGTTTCTTGGTTGGTGAAATTCCAAACTTGCCGTCGAAACGTCGAAATATTACGATATATTAATTAATATTAATAGATTAAGATTTTAGAAGTGCAGGTTTGAGTAATTTTTATAAAGAACGTGTCATTTATTATGAAATCAGACTTTGTTATTTTTAGTTTCTTGGTTGGTGAAATTCCAAACTTGTTGCCGAAACGTCGAAATATTGCGATATATTAATTAATAATAATAGATTAAGATTTTAGAAGTGCAGGTTTTAGTAATTTTTATAAAGAACGTGTCATTTATTATGAAATCAGACTTTGTTATTTTTAGTTTCTTGTTTGGTGAAATTATAAACTTGCCGTCGAAACGTCGAAATATTACGATATATTAATTAATATTAATAGATTAAGATTTTAGAAGTGCAGGTTTGAGTAATTTTTATAAAGAACGTGTCATTTATTATGAAATAAGACTTTGTTATTTTTAGTTTCTTGGTTGGTGAAATTCCAAACTTGTTGCCGAAACGTCGAAATATTGCGATATATTAATTAATATTAATAGATTAAGATTTTAGAAGTGCAGGTTTGAGTAATTTTTATAAAGAACGTGTCATTTATTATGAAATCAGACTTTGTTATTTTTAGTATCTTGGTTGGTGAAATTCCAAACTTGTTGCCGAAACGTCGAAATATTACGATATATTAATTAATATTAATAGATTAAGATTTTAGAAGTGCAGGTTTGAGGAATTTTTATAAAGAACGTGTCATTTATTATGAAATAAGACTTTGTTATTTTTAGTTTCTTGGTTGGTGAAATTCCAAACTTGTTGCCGAAACGTCGAAATATTGCAATATATTAATTAATATTAATAGATTAAGATTTTAGAAGTGCAGGTTTGAGTAATTTTTATAAAGAACGTGTCATTTATTATGAAATCAGACTTTGTTATTTATAGTTTCTTGGTTGGTGAAATTCCAAACTTGTCGTCGAAACGTCGAAATATTACGATATATTAATTAATATTAATAGATTCAGATTTTAGAAGTGCAGGTTTGAGTAATTTTTATAAAGAACGTGTCATTTATTATGAAATAAGACTTTGTTATTTTTAGTTTCTTGGTTGGTGAAATTCCAAACTTGTTGCCGAAACGTCGAAATATTGCGATATATTAATTAATATTAATAGATTAAGATTTTAGAAGTGCAGGTTTGAGTAATTTTTATAAAGAACGTGTCATTTATTATGAAATCAGACTTTGTTATTTTTAGTATCTTGGTTCGTGAAATTCCAAACTTGTTGCCGAAACGTCGAAATATTACGATATATTAATTAATATTAATAGATTAAGATTTTAGAAGTGCAGGTTTGAGTAATTTTTATAAAGAACGTGTCATTTATTATGAAATAATACTTTGTTATTTTTAGTTTCTTGGTTGGTGAAATTCCAAACTTGTTGCCGAAACGTCGAAATATTACGATATATTAATTAATATTAATAGATTAAGATTTTAGAAGTGCAGGTTTAAGTAATTTTTATAAAGTTCGTGTCATTTATTATGAAATCAGACTTTGTTATTTTTAGTTTCTTGGTTGGTGAAATTCCAAACTTGTTGCCGAAACGTCGAAATATTGCGATATATTAATTAATATTAATAGATTAAGATTTTAGAAGTGCAGGTTTGAGTAATTTTTTAAAGAACGTGTCATTTATTATAAAATCAGACTTTGTTATTTTAGTTTCTTGGTTGCTGAAATTCCAAACTTGCCGTCGAAACGTCGAAAAATTACGATATAATTATTAATATTAATAGATTAAGATTGTAGAAGTGCAGGTTTGAGTAATTTTTATAAAGAACGTGTCATTTATTATGAAATCAGACTTTGTTATTTTTAGTTTCTTGGTTGGTGAAATTACAAACTTGCCGTCGAAACGTCGAAATATTACGATATATTAATTAATATTAATAGATTAAGATTTTAGAAGTGCAGGTTTGAGTAATTTTTATAAAGAACGAGTCATTTATTATGAAATAAGACTTTGTTATTTGAAGATTTATGGTTGGTGAAATTCCAAACTTTTCGTCGAAACGTCGAAATATTACGATATATTAATTAATATTAATAGATTAAGATTTTAGAAGTGCAGGTTTGAGTAATTTTTATAAAGAACGAGTCATTTATTATGAAATAAGACTTTGTTATTTGAAGATTCTTGGTTGGTGAAATTCCAAACTTGTCGTCGAAACGTCGAAATATTATGATATATTAATTAATATTAATAGATTAAGATTTTAGAAGTGCAGGTTTGAGTAATTTTTATAAAGAACGAGTCATTTATTATGAAATAAGACTTTGTTATTTAAAGATTCTTGGTTGGTGAAATTCAAAACTTGTCGTCGAAACGTCGAAATATTATGATATATTAATTAATATTAATAGATTAAGATTTAAGAAGTGCAGGTTTGAGTAATTTTTATAAAGAACGAGTCATTTATTATGAAATAAGACTTTGTTTTTTGAAGATTCTTGGTTGGTGAAATTCCAAACTTTTCGTCGAAACGTCGAAATATTACGATATATTAATTAATATTAATAGATTAAGATTTTAGAAGTGCAGGTTTGAGTAATTTTTATAAAGAACGAGTCATTTATTATGAAATAAGACTTTGTTATTTGAAGATTCTTGGTTGGTGAAATTGCAACCTTGTCGTCGAAACGTCGAAATATTATGATATATTAATTAATATTAATAGATTAAGATTTTAGAAGTGCAGGTTTGAGTAATTTTTATAAAGAACGTGTCATTTATTATGAAATCAGACTTTGTTATTTTTAGTTTCTTGGTTGGTGAAATTCCAAACTTGTTGCCGAAACGTCGAAATATTGCGATATATTAATTAATATTAATAGATTAAGATTTTAGAAGTGCAGGTTTGAGTAATTTTTATAAAGAACGTGTCATTTATTATAAAATCAGACTTTGTTATTTTTAGTTTCTTGGTTGGTGAAATTCCAAACTTGTCGTCGAAACGTCGAAATATTACGATATATTAATTAATATTAATAGATTAAGATTTTAGAAGTGCAGGTTTGAGTAATTTTTATAAAGAACGTGTCATTTATTATGAAATCAGACTTTGTTATTTATAGTTTCTTGGTTGGTGAAATTCCAAACTTGCCGTCGAAACGTCGAAATATTACGATATATTAATTAATATTAATAGATTAAGATTTTAGAAGTGCAGGTTTGAGTAATTTTTATAAAGAACGTGTCATTTATTATGAAATCAGACTTTGTTATTTTTAGTTTCTTGGTTGGTGAAATTCCAAACTTGTTGCCGAAACGTCGAAATATTGCGATATATTAATTAATTTTAATTGATTAAGATTTTAGAAGTGCAGGTTTGAGTAATTTTTATAAAGAACGTGTCATTTATTATAAAATCAAAATTTGTTATTTTTAGTTTCTTGGTTGGTGAAATTCCAAACTTGCCGTTGAAACGTCGAAAAATTACGATATATTAATTAATATTAATAGATTAAGATTTTAGAAGTGCAGGTTTGAGTAATTTTTATAAAGAACGTGTCATTTATTATGAAATCAGACTTTGTTATTTTTAGTTTCTTGGTTGGTGAAATTCCAAACTTGCCGTCGAAACGTCGAAATATTACGATATATTAATTAATATTAATAGATTAAGATTTTAGAAGTGCAGGTTTGAGTAATTTTTATAAAGAACGTGTCATTTATTATGAAATAAGACTTTGTTATTTTTAGTTTCTTGGTTGGTGAAATTCCAAACTTGTTGCCGAAACGTCGAAATATTACGATATATTAATTAATATTAATAGATTAAGATTTTAGAAGTGCAGGTTTGAGTAATTTTTATAAAGAACGTGTCATTTATTATGAAATAAGACTTTGTTATTTTTAGTTTCTTGGTTGGTGAAATTCCAAACTTGTCGTCGAAACGTCGAAATATTGCGATATATTAATTAATATTAATTGATTAAGATTTTAGAAGAGCAGGTTTGAGTAATTTTTATAAAGAACGTGTCATTTATTATGAAATCAGACTTTGTTATTTTTAGTTTCTTGGTTGGTGAAATTCCAAACTTGTAGCCGAAACGTCGAAATATTGCGATATATTAATTAATATTAATTGATTAAGATTTTAGAAGTGCAGGTTTGAGTAATTTTTATAAAGAACGTGTCATTTATTATGAAATAAGACTTTGTTATTTATAGTTTATTGGTTGGTGAAATTCCAAACTTGTTTCCGAAACGTCGAAATATTGCGATATATTAATTAATATTAATAGATTAAGATTTTAGAAGTGCAGGTTTGAGTAATTTTTATAAAGAACGTGTCATTTATTATGAAATAAGACTTTGTTATTTTTAGTTTCTTGGTTGGTGAAATTCCAAACTTGTCGTCGAAACGTCGAAATATTATGATATATTAATTAATATTAATAGATTAAGATTTTAGAAGTGCAGGTTTGAGTAATTTTTATAAAGAACGTGTCATTTATTATGAAATAAGACTTTGTTATTTTTAGATTCTTGGTTCGTGAAATTTTAAACTTGTCGTCGAAACGTCGAAATATTGCGATATATTAATTAATATTAATAGATTAAGATTTTAGAAGT
>JAYJMR010000305.1:0-29476 GCA_037074705.1 Zhengitettix transpicula
AATTCTGATACGTATAAAACTTTTCGAAATATTTTTCTTTATCGGAAATAGAAGTAGAGCCATTTTCTTAAAAAGTATTCGTATGATGTGGCTAAAAAGCTCGGAATGTTTGTTTGAAATGTAATTTTGAATAAAATAAAGTATGTTTTTTTAGATATCTCTACAGTTTTGCGATGTAAAGCGTAATTATGACGATACTCTAAGCCTAGAGGTTACAAATAGCCGAATCGCAATGTATATGCAGAATCTGTACTTTGTTAGCGAGATAACTGTTAGATATGTTAACAGTGTACAAGATGTCAATATATATATAATCACATAAATTTACACAGAACAATACGCTAAATAATATTGTTATTGATCAGTAAGGAGTTCAAAAATATTTAAAGTTTTCACAATAAATTCGTTTTAATGGAATGGAAATGCGTAAATTTTTTATGAAATCAGAAGTCTAATACGAAAAAAACTTTTCGAAATATTTCTCTTTTTCCGGATTAGAAGTAGAGCCATTTTCTTAAAAAGTATTTGTATGATGTGGCTAAAAAGCTCGGAATGTTTGTTTCAAATGTAATTTTGAATAAAATAAAGTATGTTTTTTTTATATATCTCTCCTGTTTTGCGATGTAATGCGTAATTCTGACGATAGTCCAAGAATAGAGGTTACAAATAGCCGAATCACAATGTATATGCAGAATCTGTACTGTCTTAGCGAGATATCTGTTAGATATTTTAACAATGTACAAGATATTGATATAATTTGAATCACATAAATTTACACGGAACAATACGGTAAATATTTTTGTTATTCATCAGTTAGACGTTGAAAATTATTTTAAATTGTCTCAAAAAAATCGTCCTAATGTAGCGAAACTGTTTAAATTGTTATGAAATCAGAATTCTGATACGTATAAAACTTTTCGAAATATTTTTCTTTATCGGAAATAGAAGTAGAGCCGTTTTCTTAAAATGTAATCGTATGATGTGGCTAAAAAGCTCGGAATGTTCGTTTCAAATGTAATTTTTAATAAAATAAAGTATGTTTTTTTTATATATCTCTACTGTTTTGCGATGTAATGCGTAATTATGACGATACTCCAAGAATAGAGGTTACAAATAGCCGAATCACAATTTATATGCAGAATCTGTACCGTATTATCGAGATATCTGTTAGATATTTTAACAGTGTACAAGATATTGATATATTTTGAATCACATAAATTTACACTTAACAATACGGTAAATATTTTTGTTATTCATCAGTTAGACGTTGGAAATTATTTTAAATTGTCTCAAAAAAATCGTCCTAATGTAGCGAAACTGTTTAAATTTGTTATGAAATCAGAATTCTGATACGTATAGAACTTTTCGAAATATTTTTCTTTATCGGAAATAGAAGTAGAGCCATTTTCTTAAAAAGTATTCGTATGATGTGGCTAAAAAGCTCGGAAAGTTCGTTTCAAATGTAATTTTGAATAAAATAAAGTATGTTTTTTTTAGATATCTCTACAGTTTTGCGATGTAAAGCGTAATTATGACGATACTCTAAGCCTAGAGGATACAAATAGCCGAATCGCAATGTATATGCAAAATCTGTACTTTATTAGCGAGATATCTGTTAGATATGTTAACAGTGTACAAGATGTCAATATATATAATCACATAAATTTACACAGAACAATACGCTAAATTATATTGTTATTGATCAGTAAGGAGTTCAAAAATATTTAAAGTTTTCACAATAAATTCGTTTTAATGGAATGGAAATGCGTAAATTTTTTATGAAATCAGAAGTCTAATACGAATAAAACTTTTCGAAATATTTCTCTTTTTCCGGATTAGAAGTAGAGCCATTTTCTTAAAAAGTATTTGTATGATGTGGCTAAAAAGCTCGGAATGTTCGTTTCAAATGTAATTTTGAATAAAATAAAGTATGTTTTTTTTATATATCTCTCCTGTTTTGCGATGTAATGCGTAATTCTGACGATAGTCCAAGAATAGAGGTTACAAATAGCCGAATCACAATGTATATGCAGAATCTGTACTGTATTAGCGAGATATCTGTTAGATATTTTAACAGTGTACAAGATATCGATATATTTTGAATCACATAAATTTACACGCAACAATACGGCAAATATTTTTGTTATTCATCAGTTAGACGTTGAAAATTATTTTAAATTGTCTCATAAAAATCGTCCTAATGTAGCGAAACTGTTTAAATTTGTTATGAAATCAGAATTCTGATACGTATAAAACTTTTCGAAATATTTTTCTTTATCGGAAATAGAAGTAGAGCCATTTTCTTAAAAAGTATTCGTATGATGTGGCTAAAAAGCTCGGAATGTTTGTTTGAAATGTAATTTTGAATAAAATAAAGTATGTTTTTTTAGATATCTCTACAGTTTTGCGATGTAAAGCGTAATTATGACGATACTCTAAGCCTAGAGGTTACAAATAGCCGAATCGCAATGTATATGCAGAATCTGTACTTTGTTAGCGAGATAACTGTTAGATATGTTAACAGTGTACAAGATGTCAATATATATATAATCACATAAATTTACACAGAACAATACGCTAAATAATATTGTTATTGATCAGTAAGGAGTTCAAAAATATTTAAAGTTTTCACAATAAATTCGTTTTAATGGAATGGAAATGCGTAAATTTTTTATGAAATCAGAAGTCTAATACGAAAAAAACTTTTCGAAATATTTCTCTTTTCCGGATTAGAAGTAGAGCCATTTTCTTAAAAAGTATTTGTATGATGTGGCTAAAAAGCTCGGAATGTTTGTTTCAAATGTAATTTTGAATAAAATAAAGTATGTTTTTTTTATATATCTCTCCTGTTTTGCGATGTAATGCGTAATTCTGACGATAGTCCAAGAATAGAGGTTACAAATAGCCGAATCACAATGTATATGCAGAATCTGTACTGTCTTAGCGAGATATCTGTTAGATATTTTAACAATGTACAAGATATTGATATAATTTGAATCACATAAATTTACACGGAACAATACGGTAAATATTTTTGTTATTCATCAGTTAGACGTTGAAAATTATTTTAAATTGTCTCAAAAAAATCGTCCTAATGTAGCGAAACTGTTTAAATTGTTATGAAATCAGAATTCTGATACGTATAAAACTTTTCGAAATATTTTTCTTTATCGGAAATAGAAGTAGAGCCGTTTTCTTAAAATGTAATCGTATGATGTGGCTAAAAAGCTCGGAATGTTCGTTTCAAATGTAATTTTGAATAAAATAAAGTATGTTTTTTTTATATATCTCTACTGTTTTGCGATGTAATGCGTAATTATGACGATACTCCAAGAATAGAGGTTACAAATAGCCGAATCACAATTTATATGCAGTATCTGTACTGTATTAGCGAGATATCTGTTAGATATTTTAACAGTGTACAAAATATCGATATATTTAGAATCACATAAATTTACACGCAACAATACGGTAAATATTTTTGTTATTAATCAGTTAGACGTTGAAAATTATTTTAAATTGTCTCATAAAAATCGTCCTAATGTAGCGAAACTCTTTAAATTTGTTGTGAAATCAGAATTCTGATACGTATAAAACTTTTCGAAATATTTTTCTTTATCGAAAATAGAAGTAGAGCCATTTTCTTAAAAAGTATTCGTATGATGTGGCTAAAAAGCTCGGAATGTTTGTTTCAAATGTAATTTTGAATATGATAAAGTATGTTTTTTTTAGATATCTCTACAGTTTTGCGATGTGAAGCGTAATTATGACGATACTTCAAGAATAGAGGTTACAAATAGCCGAATCACAATGTATATGCAGAATCTGTACTGTATTAGCGAGATATCTGTTAGATATTTTAACAGTGTACAAAATATCGATATATTTAGAATCACATAAATTTACACGGAACAATACGGTAAATATTTTTGTTATTCATCAGATAGACGTTGAAAAATATTTTAAATTGTCTCATAAAAATCGTCCTAATGTAGCGAAACTGTTTAAATTTGTTATGAAATCAGAATTCTGATACGTATAAAACTTTTCGAAATATTTTTCTTTATCGGAAATAGAAGTAGAGCCATTTTCTTAAAAAGTATTCGTATGATGTGGCTAAAAAGCTCGGAATGTTTGTTTCAAATGTAATTTTGAATAAAATAAAGTATGTTTTTTTAGATATCTCTACAGTTTTGCGATGTAAAGCGTAATTATGACGATACTCTAAGCCTAGAGGTTACAAATAGCCGAATCGCAATGTATATGCAGAATCTGTACTTTGTTAGCGAGATAACTGTTAGATATGTTAACAGTGTACAAGATGTCAATATATATATAATCACATAAATTTACACAGAACAATACGCTAAATAATATTGTTATTGATCAGTAAGGAGTTCAAAAATATTTAAAGTTTTCACAATAAATTCGTTTTAATGGAATGGAAATGCGTAAATTTTTTATGAAATCAGAAGTCTAATACGAATAAAACTTTTCGAAATATTTCTCTTTTTCCGGATTAGAAGTAGAGCCATTTTTTAAAAAGTATTTGTATGATGTGGCTAAAAAGCTCGGAATGTTTGTTTCAAATGTAATTTTGAATAAAATAAAGTATGTTTTTTTTATATATCTCTCCTGTTTTGCGATGTAATGCGTAATTCTGACGATAGTCCAAGAATAGAGTTTACAAATAGCCGAATCACAATGTATATGCAGAATCTGTACTGTCTTAGCGAGATATCTGTTAGATATTTTAACAATGTACAAGATATTGATATATTTTGAATCACATAAATTTACACGGAACAATACGGTAAATATTTTTGTTATTCATCAGTTAGACGTTGAAAATTATTTTAAATTGTCTCAAAAAAATCGTCCTAATGTAGCGAAACTGTTTAAATTGTTATGAAATCAGAATTCTGATACGTATAAAACTTTTCGAAATATTTTTCTTTATCGGAAATAGAAGTAGAGCCATTTTCTTAAAATGTAATCGTATGATGTGGCTAAAAAGCTCGGAATGTTCGTTTCAAATGTAATTTTGAATAAAATAAAGTATGTTTTTTTTATATATCTCTACTGTTTTGCGATGTAATGCGTAATTATGACGATACTCCAAGAATAGAGGTTACAAATAGCCGAATAACAATTTATATGCAGAATCTGTACTGTATTAGCGAGATATCTGTTAGATATTTTAACAGTGTACAAAATATCGATATATTTAGAATCACATAAATTTACACGCAACAATACGGTAAATATTTTTGTTATTAATCAGTTAGACGTTGAAAATTATTTTAAATTGTCTCATAAAAATCGTCCTAATGTAGCGAAACTCTTTAAATTTGTTGTGAAATCAGAATTCTGATACGTATAAAACTTTTCGAAATATTTTTCTTTATCGAAAATAGAAGTAGAGCCATTTTCTTAAAA
The DNA here is from genome assembly GCA_037074705.1 of Zhengitettix transpicula. Lineage (NCBI taxonomy): Eukaryota > Metazoa > Arthropoda > Insecta > Orthoptera > Tetrigidae > Zhengitettix > Zhengitettix transpicula. The sequence continues at coordinate 5,440 of JAYJMR010000305.1, forward strand.
AGTATTCGTATGATGTGGCTAAAAAGCTCGGAATGTTCGTTTCAAATGTAATTTTGAATATGATAAAGTATGTTTTTTTTAGATATCTCTACAGTTTTGCGATGTGAAGCGTAATTATGACGATACTTCAAGAATAGAGGTTACAAATAGCCGAATCACAATGTATATGCAGAATCTGTACTGTATTAGCGAGATATCTGTTAGATATTTTAACAGTGTACAAAATATCGATATATTTAGAATCACATAAATTTACACGGAACAATACGGTAAATATTTTTGTTATTCATCAGATAGACGTTGAAAAATATTTTAAATTGTCTCATAAAAATCGTCCTAATGTAGCGAAACTGTTTAAATTTGTTATGAAATCAGAATTCTGATACGTATAAAACTTTTCGAAATATTTTTCTTTATCGGAAATAGAAGTAGAGCCATTTTCTTAAAAAGTATTCGTATGATGTGGCTAAAAAGCTCGGAATGTTTGTTTCAAATGTAATTTTGAATAAAATAAAGTATGTTTTTTTAGATATCTCTACAGTTTTGCGATGTAAAGCGTAATTATGACGATACTCTAAGCCTAGAGGTTACAAATAGCCGAATCGCAATGTATATGCAGAATCTGTACTTTGTTAGCGAGATAACTGTTAGATATGTTAACAGTGTACAAGATGTCAATATATATATAATCACATAAATTTACACAGAACAATACGCTAAATAATATTGTTATTGATCAGTAAGGAGTTCAAAAATATTTAAAGTTTTCACAATAAATTCGTTTTAATGGAATGGAAATGCGTAAATTTTTTATGAAATCAGAAGTCTAATACGAATAAAACTTTTCGAAATATTTCTCTTTTTCCGGATTAGAAGTAGAGCCATTTTTTAAAAAGTATTTGTATGATGTGGCTAAAAAGCTCGGAATGTTTGTTTCAAATGTAATTTTGAATAAAATAAAGTATGTTTTTTTTATATATCTCTCCTGTTTTGCGATGTAATGCGTAATTCTGACGATAGTCCAAGAATAGAGGTTACAAATAGCCGAATCACAATGTATATGCAGAATCTGTACTGTCTTAGCGAGATATCTGTTAGATATTTTAACAATGTACAAGATATTGATATATTTTGAATCACATAAATTTACACGGAACAATACGGTAAATATTTTTGTTATTCATCAGTTAGACGTTGAAAATTATTTTAAATTGTCTCAAAAAAATCGTCCTAATGTAGCGAAACTGTTTAAATTGTTATGAAATCAGAATTCTGATACGTATAAAACTTTTCGAAATATTTTTCTTTATCGGAAATAGAAGTAGAGCCATTTTCTTAAAATGTAATCGTATGATGTGGCTAAAAAGCTCGGAATGTTCGTTTCAAATGTAATTTTGAATAAAATAAAGTATGTTTTTTTTATATATCTCTACTGTTTTGCGATGTAATGCGTAATTATGACGATACTCCAAGAATAGAGGTTACAAATAGCCGAATAACAATTTATATGCAGAATCTGTACTGTATTAGCGAGATATCTGTTAGATATTTTAACAGTGTACAAAATATCGATATATTTAGAATCACATAAATTTACACGCAACAATACGGTAAATATTTTTGTTATTAATCAGTTAGACGTTGAAAATTATTTTAAATTGTCTCATAAAAATCGTCCTAATGTAGCGAAACTCTTTAAATTTGTTGTGAAATCAGAATTCTGATACGTATAAAACTTTTCGAAATATTTTTCTTTATCGAAAATAGAAATAGAGCCATTTTCTTAAAAAGTATTCGTATGATGTGGCTAAAAAGCTCGGAATGTTTGTTTCAAATGTAATTTTGAATATGATAAAGTATGTTTTTTTTATATATCTCTACAGTTTTGCGATGTAAAGCGTAATTGTGACGATACTCCAAGAATAGAGGTTACAAATAGCCGAATTACAATGTATATGCAGAATCTGTACTGTATTAGCGAGATATCTGTTAGATATTTTAACAGTGTACAAAATATCGATATATTTAGAATCACATAAATTTACACGGAACAATACGGTAAATATGTTTGTTATTCATCAGTTAGACGTTGAAAATTATTTTAAATTGTCTCATAAAAATCGTCCTAATGTAGCGAAACTGTTTAAATTTGTTATGAAATCAGAATTCTAATACGTATAAAACTTTTCGAAATATTTTTCTTTATCGGAAATAGAAGTAGAGCCATTTTCTTAAAAAGTATTCGTATGATGTGGCTAAAAAGCTCGGAATGTTGTTTTCAAATGTAATTTTGAATAATATAAAGTATGTTTTTTTTAGATATCTCTACAGTTTTGCGATGTAAAGCGTAATTATGACGATACTCTAAGTCTAGAGGTTACAAATAGCCGAATCGCAATGTATATGCAGAATCTGTACTTTATTAGCTAGATATCTGTTAGATATGTTAACAGTGTACAAGATGTCAATATATATATAATCACATAAATTTACACAGAACAATACTTTAAATTATTTTGTTATTGATCAGTAAGAAGTTCAAAAATATTTAAAGTTTTCACAATAAATTCGTCTTAATGGAATGGAAATGCGTAAATTTTTTATGAAATCAGAAGTCTAATACGAATAAAACTTTTCGAAATATTTCTCTTTTTCCGGATTAGAAGTAGAGCCATTTTCTTAAAAAGTATTTGTATGATGTGGCTAAAAAGCTCGGAATGTTTGTTTCAAATGTAATTTTGAATAAAATAAAGTATGTTTTTTTTATATATCTCTCCTGTTTTGCGATGTAACGCGTAATTCTGACGATACTCCAAGAATAGAGGTTACAAATAGCCGAATCACAATGTATATGCAGAATCTGTACTGTATTACCGAGATATCTGTTAGATATTTTAACAGTGTACAAAATATCGATATATTTAGAATCACATAAATTTACACGAAACAATACGGTAAATATTTTTGTTATTCATCAGATAGACGTTGAAAAATATTTTAAATTGTCTCAAAAAAATAGTCCTAATGTAGCGAAGCTGTTTAAATTTGTTATGAAATCAGAATTCTGATACGTATAAAACTTTTCGAAATATTTTTCTTTATCGGAAATAGAAGTAGAGCCATTTTCTTAAAAAGTATTCGTATGATGTGGCTAAAAAGCTCGGAATGTTCGTTTCAAATGTAATTTTGAATAAAATAAAATATGTTTTTTTTAGATATCTCTACAGTTTTGCGATGTAAAGCGTAATTATGACGATACTCTAAGCCTAGAGGTTACAAATAGCCGAATCGCAATGTATATGCAGAATGTGTACTTTATTAGCGAGATATCTGTTAGATATGTTAACAGTGTACAAGATGTCAATATATATATATAATCACATAAATTTACACAGAACAATACGCTAAATAATTTTGTTATTGATCAGTTAGACGTTGAAAATTATTTTAAATTGTCTCATAAAAATCGTCCTAATGTAGCGAAACTCTTTAAATTTGTTGTGAAATCAGAATTCTGATACGTATAAAACTTTTCGAAATATTTTTCTTTATCGAAAATAGAAGTAGAGCCATTTTCTTAAAAAGTATTCGTATGATGTGGCTAAAAAGCTCGGAATGTTTGTTTCAAATGTAATTTTGAATATGATAAAGTATGTTTTTTTTATATATCTCTACAGTTTTGCGATGTAAAGCGTAATTATGACGATACTCCAAGAATAGAGGTTACAAATAGCCGAATTACAATGTATATGCAGAATCTGTACTGTATTAGCGAGATATCTGTTAGATATTTTAACAGTGTACAAAATATCGATATATTTAGAATCACATAAATTTACACGGAACAATACGGTAAATATTTTTGTTATTCATCAGATAGACGTTGAAAAATATTTTAAATTGTCTCAAAAAAATCGTCCTAATGTAGCGAAACTGTTTAAATTTGTTGTGCAATCAGAATTCTGATACGTATAAAACTTTTCGAAATATTTTTCTTTATCGGAAATAGAAGTAGAGCCATTTTCTTAAAAAGTATTCGTATGATGTGGATAAAAAGCTCGGAATGTTCGTTTCAAATGAAATTTGAATAAAATAAAGTATGTTTTTTTTATATATCTCTACTGTTTTGCGATGTAATGCGTAATTATGACGATACTCCAAGAATAGAGGTTACAAATAGCCGAATCACAATTTATATGCAGAATCTGTCCTGTATTATCGAGATATCTGTTAGATATTTTAACAGTGTACAAGATATTGATATATTTTGAATCACATAAATTTACACAGAACAATACGGTAAATATTTTTGTTATTCATCAGTTAGACGTTGAAAATTATTTTAAATTGTCTCATAAAAATCGTCGTAATGTAGCGAAACTGTTTAAATTTGTTATGAAATCAGAATTCTGATACGTATAAAACTTTTCGAAATATTTTTCTTTATCGGAAATAGAAGTAGAGCCATTTTCTTAAAAAGTATTCGTATGATGTGACTAAAAAGCTCGGAATGTTGGTTTCAAATCTAATTTTGAATAAAATAAAGTATGTTTTTTTATATATCTCTCCTGTTTTGCGATGTAATGCGTAATTCTGACGATACTCCAAGAATAGAGGTTACAAATAGCCGAATCACAATGTATATGCAGAATCTGTACTGTATTAGCGAGATATCTGTTAGATATTTTAACAGTGTACAAAATATCGATATATTTAGAATCACATAAATTTACACGGAACAATACGGTAAATATTTTTGTTATTCATCAGATAGACGTTGAAAAATATTTTAAATTGTCTCAAAAAAATCGTCCTAATGTAGCGAAACTGTTTAAATTTGTTGTGCAATCAGAATTCTGATACGTATAAAACTTTTCGAAATATTTTTCTTTATCGGAAATAGAAGTAGAGCCATTTTCTTAAAAAGTATTCGTATGATGTGGATAAAAAGCTCGGAATGTTCGTTTCAAATGTAATTTTGAATAAAATAAAGTATGTTTTTTTTATATATCTCTACTGTTTTGCGATGTAATGCGTAATTATGACGATACTCCAAGAATAGAGGTTACAAATAGCCGAATCACAATTTATATGCAGAATCTGTCCTGTATTATCGAGATATCTGTTAGATATTTTAACAGTGTACAAGATATTGATATATTTTGCATCACATAAATTTACACAGAACAATACGGTAAATATTTTTGTTATTCATCAGTTAGACGTTGAAAATTATTTTAAATTGTCTCATAAAAATCGTCCTAATGTAGCGAAACTGTTTAAATTTGTTATGAAATCAGAATTCTGATACGTATAAAACTTTTCGAAATATTTTTCTTTATCGGAAATAGAAGTAGAGCCATTTTCTTAAAAACTATTCGTATGATGTGGCTAAAAAGCTCGGAATGTTGTTTTCAAATGTAATTTTGAATAAAATAAAGTATGTTTTTTTTATATATCGCTCCTGTTTTGCGATGTAATGCGTAATTCTGACGATACTCCAAGAATAGAGGTTACAAATAGCCGAATCACAATGTATATGCAGAATCTGTACTGTATTAGCGAGATATCTGTTAGATATTTTAACAGTGTACAAAATATCGATATATTTAGAATCACATAAATTTACACGGAACAATACGGTAAATATTTTTGTTATTCATCAATTAGACGTTGAAAATTATTTTAAATTGTCTCATAAAAATCGTCCTAATGTAGCGAAACTGTTTAAATTTGTTATGAAATCAGAATTCTAATACGTATAAAACTTTTCGAAATATTTTTCTTTATCGGAAATAGAAGTAGAGCCATTTTCTTAAAAAGTATTCGTATGATGTGGCTTAAAAGCTCGGAATGTTGTTTTCAAATGTAATTTTGAATAAAATAAAGTATGTTTTTTTTAGTTAAACCTACAGTTTTGCGATGTAAAGCGTAATTTTGACGATACTCTAAGTCTAGAGGTTACAAATAGCCGAATCGCAATGTATATGCAGAATCTGTACTTTATTAGCGAGATATCTGTTAGATATGTTAACAGTGTACAAGATGTCAATATATATATAATCACATAAATTTACACAGAACAATACTTTAAATAATTTTGTTATTGATCAGTAAGAAGTTCAAAAATATTTAAAGTTTTCACAATAAATTCGTCTTAATGGAATGGAAATGCGTAAATTTTTTATGAAATCAGAAGTCTAATACGAATAAAACTTTTCGAAATATTTCTCTTTTTCCGGATTAGAAGTAGAGCCATTTTCTTAAAAAGTATTTGTATGATGTGGCTAAAAAGCTCGGAATGTTCGTTTCAAATGTAATTTTGAATAAAATAAAGTATGTTTTTTTTATATATCTCTCCTGTTTTGCGATGTAAGCGTAATTTTGACGATACTCTAAGAATAGAGGTTACAAATAGCCGAATCACATTGTATATGCAGAATCTGTACTGTATTAGCGAGATATCTGTTAGATATTTTAACAGTGTACAAAATATCGATATATTTAGAATCACATAAATTTACACGGAACAATACGGTAAATATTTTTGTTATTCATCAGATAGACGTTGAAAAATATTTTAAATTGTCTGAAAAAAATCGTCCTAATGTAGCGAAACTCTTTAAATTTGTTGTGAAATCAGAATTCTGATACGTATAAAACTTTTCGAAATATTTTTCTTTATCGAAAATAGAAGTAGAGCCATTTTCTTAAAAAGTATTCGTATGATGTGGCTAAAAAGCTCGGAATGTTTGTTTCAAATGTAATTTTGAATAAAATAAAGTATGTTTTTTTTATATATCTCTCCTGTTTTGCGATGTAACGCGTAATTCTGACGATACTCCAAGAATAGAGGTTACAAATAGCCGAATCACAATGTATATGCAGAATCTGTACTGTATTAGCGAGATATCTGTTAGATATTTTAACAGTGTACAAAATATCGATATATTTAGAATCACATATATTTACACGGAACAATACGGTAAATATTTTTGTTATTCATCAGATAGACGTTGAAAAATATTTTAAATTGTCTCAAAAAAATCGTCCTAATGTAGCGAAACTGTTTAAATTTGTTATGAAATCAGAATTCTAATACGTATAAAACTTTTCGAAATATTTTTCTTTATCGGAAATAGAAGTAGAGCCATTTTCTTAAAAAGTATTCGTATGATGTGGCTAAAAAGCTCGGAATGTTGTTTTCAAATGTAATTTTGAATAAAATAAAGTATGTTTTTTTTAGATATCTCTACAGTTTTGCGATGTAAAGCGTAATTATGACGATACTCTAAGTCTAGAGGTTACAAATAGCCGAATCGCAATGTATATGCAGAATCTGTACTTTATTAGCGAGATATCTGTTAGATATGTTAACAGTGTACAAGATGTCAATATATATATAATCACATAAATTTACACAGAACAATACTTTAAATAATTTTGTTATTGATCAGTAAGAAGTTCAAAAATATTTAAAGTTTTCACAATAAATTCGTCTTAATGGAATGGAAATGCGTAAATTTTTTATGAAATCAGAAGTCTAATACGAATAAAACTTTTCGAAATATTTCTCTTTTTCCGGATTAGAAGTAGAGCCATTTTCTTAAAAAGTATTTGTATGATGTGGCTAAAAAGCTCGGAATGTTCGTTTCAAATGTAATTTTGAATAAAATAAAGTATGTTTTTTTTATATATCTCTCCTGTTTTGCGATGTAAGCGTAATTTTGACGATACTCTAAGAATAGAGGTTACAAATAGCCGAATCACATTGTATATGCAGAATCTGTACTGTATTAGCGAGATATCTGTTAGATATTTTAACAGTGTACAAAATATCGATATATTTAGAATCACATAAATTTACACGGAACAATACGGTAAATATTTTTGTTATTCATCAGATAGACGTTGAAAAATATTTTAAATTGTCTGAAAAAAATCGTCCTAATGTAGCGAAACTCTTTAAATTTGTTGTGAAATCAGAATTCTGATACGTATAAAACTTTTCGAAATATTTTTCTTTATCGAAAATAGAAGTAGAGCCATTTTCTTAAAAAGTATTCGTATGATGTGGCTAAAAAGCTCGGAATGTTTGTTTCAAATGTAATTTTGAATAAAATAAAGTATGTTTTTTTTATATATCTCTCGTGTTTTGCGATGTAACGCGTAATTCTGACGATACTCCAAGAATAGAGGTTACAAATAGCCGAATCACAATGTATATGCAGAATCTGTACTGTATTAGCGAGATATCTGTTAGATATTTTAACAGTGTACAAAATATCGATATATTTAGAATCACATATATTTACACGGAACAATACGGTAAATATTTTTGTTATTCATCAGATAGACGTTGAAAAATATTTTAAATTGTCTCAAAAAAATCGTCCTAATGTAGCGAAACTGTTTAAATTTGTTGTGAAATCAGAATTCTGATACGTATAAAACTTTTCGAAATATTTTTCTTTATCGGAAATAGAAGTAGAGCCATTTTCTTAAAAAGTATTTGTATGATGTGGCTAAAAAGCTCGGAATGTTGGTTTCAAATGTAATTTTGAATAAAATAAAGTATGTTTTTTTTATATATCTCTCCTGTTTTGCGATGTAATGCGTAATTCTGACGATACTCCAAGAATAGAGGTTACAAATAGCCGAATCACAATGTATATGCAGAATCTGTACTGTATTAGCGAGATATCTGTTAGATATTTTAACAGTGTACAAAATATCGATATATTTAGAATCACATAAATTTACACGGAACAATACGGTAAATATTTTTGTTATTCATCAGTTAGACGTTGAAAATTATTTTAAATTGTATCATAAAAATCGTCCTAATGTAGCAAAACTGTTTAAATTTGTTATGAAATCAGAATTCTGATACGTATAAAAATTTCGAAATATTTTTCTTTATCGGAAATAGAAGTAGAGCCATTTTTTTAAAAGTATTCGTATGATGTGGCTAAAAAGCTCGGAATGTTGGTTTGAAATGTAATTTTGAATAAAATAAAGTGTGTTTTTTTATATATCGCTCCTGTTTTGCGATGTAATGCGTAATTCTGACGATACTCCAAGAATAGAGGTTACAAATAGCCGAATCACAATGTATATGCAGAATCTGTACTGTATTAGCGAGATATCTGTTAGATATTTTAACAGTGTACAAAATATCGATATATTTAGAATCACATAAATTTACACGGAACAATACGGTAAATATTTTTGTTATTCATCAGTTAGACGTTGAAAATTATTTTAAATTGTCTCATAAAAATCGTCCTAATGTAGCGAAACTGTTTAAATTTGTTATGAAATCAGAATTCTAATACGTATAAAACTTTTCGAAATATTTTTCTTTATCGGAAATAGAAGTAGAGCCATTTTCTTAAAAAGTATTCGTATGATGTGGCTAAAAAGCTCGGAATGTTGTTTTCAAATGTAATTTTGAATAAAATAAAGTATGTTTTTTTTAGATATCTCTACAGTTTTGCGATGTAAAGCGTAATTATGACGATACTCTAAGTCTAGAGGTTACAAATAGCCGAATCGCAATGTATATGCAGAATCTGTACTTTATTAGCGAGATATCTGTTAGATATGTTAACAGTGTACAAGATGTCAATATATATATAATCACATAAATTTACACAGAACAATACTTTAAATAATTTTGTTATTGATCAGTAAGAAGATCAAAAATATTTAAAGTTTTCACAATAAATTCGTCTTAATGGAATGGAAATGCGTAAATTTTTTATGAAATCAGAAGTCTAATACGAATAAAACTTTTCGAAATATTTCTCTTTTTCCGGATTAGAAGTAGAGCCATTTTCTTAAAAAGTATTTGTATGATGTGGCTAAAAAGCTCGGAATGTTCGTTTCAAATGTAATTTTGAATAAAATAAAGTATGTTTTTTTTATATATCTCTCCTGTTTTGCGATGTAACGCGTAATTCTGACGATACTCCAAGAATAGAGGTTACAAATAGCCGAATCACAATGTATATGCAGAATCTGTACTGTATTAGCGAGATATCTGTTAGATATTTTAACAGTGTACAAAATATCGATATATTTAGAATCACATAAATTTACACGGAACAATACGGTAAATATTTTTGTTATTCATCAGATAGACGTTGAAAAATATTTTAAATTGTCTCAAAAAAATCGTCCTAATGTAGCAAAACTGTTTAAATTTGTTGTGAAATCAGAATTCTGATACGTATAAAACTTTTCGAAATATTTTTCTTTATCGGAAATAGAAGTAGAGCCATTTTCTTAAAAAGTATTCGTATGATGTGGCTAAAAAGCTCGGAATGTTGGTTTCAAATGTAATTTTGAATAAAATAAAGTATGTTTTTTTTATATATCTCTCCTGTTTTGCGATATAATGCGTAATTCTGACGATACTCCAAGAATAGAGTTTACAAATAGCCGAATCACAATGTATATGCAGAATCTGTACTGTATTAGCGAGATATCTGTTAGATATTTTAACAGTGTACAAAATATCGATATATTTAGAATCACATAAATTTACACGGAACAATACGGTAAATATTTTTGTTATTCATCAGTTAGACGTTGAAAATTATTTTAAATTGTCTCATAAAAATCGTCCTAATGTAGCGAAACTGTTCAAATTTGTTATGAAATCAGAATTCTGATACGTATAAAACTTTTCGAAATATTTTTCTTTATCGGAAATAGAAGTAGAGCCATTTTCTTAAAAAGTATTCGTATGATGTGGCTAAAAAGCTCGGAATGTTCGTTTCAAATGTAATTTTGAATAAAATAAAGTATGTTTTTTTATATATCTCTCCTGTTTTGCGATGTAATGCGTAATTTTGACGATACTCTAAGAATAGAGGTTACAAATAGAAGAATCACATTGTATATGCAGAATCTGTACTGTATTAGCGAGATATCTGTTAGATATTTTAACAGTGTACAAAATATCGATATATTTAGAATCACATAAATTTACACGGAACAATACGGTAAATATTTTTGTTATTCATCAGATAGACGTTGAAAAATATTTTAAATTGTCTCAAAAAAATCGTCCTAATGTAGCGAAACTGTTTATATTTGTTGTGAAATCAGAATTCTGATACGTATAAAACTTTTCGAAATATTTTTCTTTATCGGAAATAGAAGTAGAGCCATTTTCTTAAAAAGTATTCGTATGATGTGGCTAAAAAGCTCGGAGTGTTGGTTTCAAATGTAATTTTGAATAAAATAAAGTATGTTTTTTTTATATATCTCTCCTGTTTTGCGATGTAATGCGTAATTCTGACGATACTCCAAGAATAGAGGTTACAAATAGCCGAATCACAATGTATATGCAGAATCTGTACTGTATTAGCGAGATATCTGTTAGATATTTTAACAGTGTACAAAATATCGATATATTTAGAATCACATAAATTTACAGGGAACAATACGGTAAATATTTTTGTTATTCATCAGTTAGACGTTGAAAATTATTTTAAATTGTCTCATAAAAATCGTCCTAATGTAGCAAAACTGTTTAAATTTGTTATGAAATCAGAATTCTGATACGTATAAAAATTTCGAAATATTTTTCTTTATCGGAAATAGAAGTAGAGCCATTTTTTTAAAAGTATTCGTATGATGTGGCTAAAAAGCTCGGAATGTTGGTTTCAAATGTAATTTTGAATAAAATAAAGTATGTTTTTTTTATATAACGCTCCTGTTTTGCGATGTAATGCGTAATTCTGACGATACTCCAAGAATAGAGGTTACAAATAGCCGAATCACAATGTATATGCAGAATCTGTACTGTATTAGCGAGATATCTGTTAGATATTTTAACAGTGTACAAAATATCGATATATTAAAATCACATAAATTTACACGGAACAATACGGTAAATATTTTTGTTATTCATCAGTTAGACGTTGAAAATTATTTTAAATTGTCTCATAAAAATCGTCCTAATGTAGCGAAACTGTTTAAATTTGTTATGAAATCAGAATTCTAATACGTATAAAACTTTTCGAAATATTTTTCTTTATCGGAAATAGAAGTAGAGCCATTTTCTTAAAAAGTATTCGTATGATGTGGCTAAAAAGCTCGGAATGTTGTTTTCAAATGTAATTTTGAATAAAATAAAGTATGTTTTTTTTAGATATCTCTACAGTTTTGCGATGTAAAGCGTAATTATGACGATACTCTAAGTCTAGAGGTTACAAATAGCCGATTCGCAATGTATATGCAGAATCTGTACTTTATTAGCGAGATATCTGTTAGATATGTTAACAGTGTACAAGATGTCAATATATATATAATCACATAAATTTACACAGAACAATACTTTAAATAATTTTGCTATTGATCAGTAAGAAGATCAAAAATATTTAAAGTTTTCACAATAAATTCGTCTTAATGGAATGGAAATGCGTAAATTTTTTATGAAATCAGAAGTCTAATACGAATAAAACTTTTCGAAATATTTCTCTTTTTCCGGATTAGAAGTAGAGCCATTTTCTTAAAAAGTATTTGTATGATGTGGCTAAAAAGCTCGGAATGTTCGTTTCAAAAGTAATTTTGAATAAAATAAAGTATGTTTTTTTTATATATCTCTCCTGTTTTGCGATGTAAGCGTAATTTTGACGATACTCTAAGAATAGAGGTTACAAATAGCCGAATCACATTGTATATGCAGAATCTGTACTGTATTAGCGAGATATCTGTTAGATATTTTAACAGTGTACAAAATATCGATATATTTAGAATCACATAAATTTACACGGAACAATACGGTAAATATTTTTGTTATTCATCAGATAGACGTTGAAAAATATTTTAAATTGTCTGAAAAAAATCGTCCTAATGTAGCGAAACTCTTTAAATTTGTTGTGAAATCAGAATTCTGATACGTATAAAACTTTTCGAAATATTTTTCTTTATCGAAAATAGAAGTAGAGCCATTTTCTTAAAAAGTATTCGTATGATGTGGCTAAAAAGCTCGGAATGTTTGTTTCAAATGTAATTTTGAATAAAATAAAGTATGTTTTTTTTATATATCTCTCCTGTTTTGCGATGTAACGCGTAATTCTGACGATACTCCAAGAATAGAGGTTACAAATAGCCGAATCACAATGTATATGCAGAATCTGTACTGTATTAGCGAGATATCTGTTAGATATTTTAACAGTGTACAAAATATCGATATATTTAGAATCACATAAATTTACACGGAACAATACGGTAAATATTTTTGTTATTCATCAGATAGACGTTGAAAAATATTTTAAATTGTCTGAAAAAAATCGTCCTAATGTAGCGAAACTCTTTAAATTTGTTGTGAAATCAGAATTCTGATACGTATAAAACTTTTCGAAATATTTTTCTTTATCGAAAATAGAAGTAGAGCCATTTTCTTAAAAAGTATTCGTATGATGTGGCTAAAAAGCTCGGAATGTTTGTTTCAAATGTAATTTTGAATAAAATAAAGTATGTTTTTTTATATATCTCTCCTGTTTTGCGATGTAACGCGTAATTCTGACGATACTCCAAGAATAGAGGTTACAAATAGCCGAATCACAATGTATATGCAGAATCTGTACTGTATTAGCGAGATATCTGTTAGATATTTTAACAGTGTACAAAATATCGATATATTTAGAATCACATAAATTTACACGGAACAATACGGTAAATATTTTTGTTATTCATCAGATAGACGTTGAAAAATATTTTAAATTGTCTCAAAAAAATCGTCCTAATGTAGCGAAACTGTTTAAAATTGTTGTGAAATCAGAATTCTGATACGTATAAAACTTTTCGAAATATTTTTCTTTATCGGAAATAGAAGTAGAGCCATTTTCTTAAAAAGTATTCGTATGATGTGGCTAAAAAGCTCGGAATGTTGGTTTCAAATGTAATTTTGAATAAAATAAAGTATGTTTTTTTTATATATCTCTCCTGTTTTGCGATATAATGCGTAATTCTGACGATACTCCAAGAATAGAGGTTACAAATAGCCGAATCACATTGTATATGCAGAATCTGTACTGTATTAGCGAGATATCTGTTAGATATTTTAACAGTGTACAAAATATCGATATATTTAGAATCACATAAATTTACACGGAACAATACGGTAAATATTTTTGTTATTCATCAGATAGACGTTGAAAAATATTTTAAATTGTCTGAAAAAAATCGTCCTAATGTAGCGAAACTCTTTAAATTTGTTGTGAAATCAGAATTCTGATACGTATAAAACTTTTCGAAATATTTTTCTTTATCGAAAATAGAAGTAGAGCCATTTTCTTAAAAAGTATTCGTATGATGTGGCTAAAAAGCTCGGAATGTTAGTTTCAAATGTAATTTTGAATAAAATAAAGTATGTTTTTTTTATATATATCTCCTGTTTTGCGATGTAATGCGTAATTATGACGATACTCTAAGAATAGAGGTTACAAATAGAAGAATCACATTGTATATGCAGAATCTGTACTGTATTAGCGAGATATCTGTTAGATATTTTAACAGTGTACAAAATATCGATATATTTAGAATCACATAAATTTACACGGAACAATACGGTAAATATTTTTGTTATTCATCAGATAGACGTTGAAAAATATTTTAAATTGTCTGAAAAAAATCGTCCTAATGTAGCGAAACTCTTTAAATTTGTTGTGAAATCAGAATTCTGATACGTATAAAACTTTTCGAAATATTTTTCTTTATCGAAAATAGAAGTAGAGCCATTTTCTTAAAAAGTATTCGTATGATGTGGCTAAAAAGCTCGGAATGTTTGTTTCAAATGTAATTTTGAATAAAATAAAGTATGTTTTTTTATATATCTCTCCTGTTTTGCGATGTAACGCGTAATTCTGACGATACTCCAAGAATAGAGGTTACAAATAGCCGAATCACAATGTATATGCAGAATCTGTACTGTATTAGCGAGATATCTGTTAGATATTTTAACAGTGTACAAAATATCGATATATTTAGAATCACATAAATTTACACGGAACAATACGGTAAATATTTTTGTTATTCATCAGATAGACGTTGAAAAATATTTTAAATTGTCTCAAAAAAATCGTCCTAATGTAGCGAAACTGTTTAAATTTGTTGTGAAATCAGAATTCTGATACGTATAAAACTTTTCGAAATATTTTTCTTTATCGGAAATAGAAGTAGAGCCATTTTCTTAAAAAGTATTCGTATGATGTGGCTAAAAAGCTCGGAATGTTGGTTTCAAATGTAATTTTGAATAAAATAAAGTATGTTTTTTTTATATATCTCTCCTGTTTTGCGATATAATGCGTAATTCTGACGATACTCCAAGAATAGAGGTTACAAATAGCCGAATCACATTGTATATGCAGAATCTGTACTGTATTAGCGAGATATCTGTTAGATATTTTAACAGTGTACAAAATATCGATATATTTAGAATCACATAAATTTACACGGAACAATACGGTAAATATTTTTGTTATTCATCAGATAGACGTTGAAAAATATTTTAAATTGTCTGAAAAAAATCGTCCTAATGTAGCGAAACTCTTTAAATTTGTTGTGAAATCAGAATTCTGATACGTATAAAACTTTTCGAAATATTTTTCTTTATCGAAAATAGAAGTAGAGCCATTTTCTTAAAAAGTATTCGTATGATGTGGCTAAAAAGCTCGGAATGTTAGTTTCAAATGTAATTTTGAATAAAATAAAGTATGTTTTTTTTATATATCTCTCCTGTTTTGCGATGTAACGCGTAATTCTGACGATACTCCAAGAATAGGGGTTACAAATAGCCGAATCACAATGTATATGCAGAATCTGTACTGTATTAGCGAGATATCTGTTAGATAATTTAACAGTGTACAAAATATCAATATATTTAGAATCACATAAATTTACACGGAACAATACGGTAAATATTTTTGTTATTCATCAGTTGGACGTTGAAAATTATTTTAAATTGTCTCATAAAAATCGTCCTAATGTAGCGAAACTGTTTAAATTTGTTATGAAATCAGAATTCTGATACGTATAAAACTTTTCGAAATATTTTTGTTTATCGGAAATAGAAGTAGAGCCATTTTCTTAAAAAGTATTCGTATGATGTGGCTAAAAAGCTCGGAATGTTTGTTTCAAATGTAATTTTGAATAAAATAAAGTATGTTTTTTTATATATCTCTCCTGTTTTGCGATGTAACGCGTAATTCTGACGATACTCCAAGAATAGAGGTTACAAATAGCCGAATCACAATGTATATGCAGAATCTGTACTGTATTAGCGAGATATCTGTTAGATATTTTAACAGTGTACAAAATATCGATATATTTAGAATCACATAAATTTACACGGAACAATACGGTAAATATTTTTGTTATTCATCAGATAGACGTTGAAAAATATTTTAAATTGTCTCAAAAAAATCGTCCTAATGTAGCGAAACTGTTTAAATTTGTTGTGAAATCAGAATTCTGATACGTATAAAACTTTTCGAAATATTTTTCTTTATCGGAAATAGAAGTAGAGCCATTTTCTTAAAAAGTATTCGTATGATGTGGCTAAAAAGCTCGGAATGTTGGTTTCAAATGTAATTTTGAATAAAATAAAGTATGTTTTTTTTATATATCTCTCCTGTTTTGCGATATAATGCGTAATTCTGACGATACTCCAAGAATAGAGGTTACAAATAGCCGAATCACATTGTATATGCAGAATCTGTACTGTATTAGCGAGATATCTGTTAGATATTTTAACAGTGTACAAAATATCGATATATTTAGAATCACATAAATTTACACGGAACAATACGGTAAATATTTTTGTTATTCATCAGATAGACGTTGAAAAATATTTTAAATTGTCTG
Organism: Zhengitettix transpicula; assembly: GCA_037074705.1. Classification (NCBI taxonomy): domain Eukaryota; kingdom Metazoa; phylum Arthropoda; class Insecta; order Orthoptera; family Tetrigidae; genus Zhengitettix; species Zhengitettix transpicula. The sequence goes on from JAYJMR010000305.1 coordinate 22,324, forward strand.
AAAAAAATCGTCCTAATGTAGCGAAACTCTTTAAATTTGTTGTGAAATCAGAATTCTGATACGTATAAAACTTTTCGAAATATTTTTCTTTATCGAAAATAGAAGTAGAGCCATTTTCTTAAAAAGTATTCGTATGATGTGGCTAAAAAGCTCGGAATGTTAGTTTCAAATGTAATTTTGAATAAAATAAAGTATGTTTTTTTTATATATCTCTCCTGTTTTGCGATGTAACGCGTAATTCTGACGATACTCCAAGAATAGGGGTTACAAATAGCGGAATCACAATGTATATGCAGAATCTGTACTGTATTAGCGAGATATCTGTTAGATAATTTCACAGTGTACAAAATATCGATATATTTAGAATCACATAAATTTACACGGAACAATACGGTAAATATTTTTGTTATTCATCAGTTGGACGTTGAAAATTATTTTAAATTGTCTCATAAAAATCGTCCTAATGTAGCGAAACTGTTTAAATTTGTTATGAAATCAGAATTCTAATACGTATAAAACTTTTCGAAATATTTTTGTTTATCGGAAATAGAAGTAGAGCCATTTTCTTAAAAAGTATTCGTATGATGTGGCTAAAAAGCTCGGAATGTTCGTTTCAAATGTAATTTTGAATAAAATTAAGTATGTTTTTTTTATATATCTCTCCTGTTTTGCGATGTAATGCGTAATTCTGACGATACTCCAAGAATAGAGGTTACAAATAGCCGAATCACAATGTATATGCAGAATCTGTACTGTATTAGCGAGATATCTGTTAGATATTTTAACAGTGTACAAAATATCGATATATTTAGAATCACATAAATTTACACGGAACAATACGGTAAATATTTTTGTTATTCATCAGTTAGACGTTGAAAATTATTTTAAATTGTCTCATAAAAATCGTCCTAATGTAGCGAAACTGTTTAAATTTTTTATGAAATCAGAATTCTAATACGTATAAAACTTCTCGAAATATTTTTCTTTATCGGAAATAGAAGTAGAGCCATTTTCTTAAAAAGTATTCGTATGATGTGGCTAAAAAGCTCGGAATGTTCGTTTCAAATGTAATTTTGAATAAAATAAAGTATGTTTTTTTAGATATCTCTACAGTTTTGCGATGTAAAGCGTAATTATGACGATACTCTAAGTCTAGAGGTTACAAATAGCCGAATCGCAATGTATATGCAGAATCTGTACTTTATTAGCGAGATATCTGTTAGATATGTTAACAGTGTACAAGATGTCAATATATATATAATCACATAAATTTACACAGAACAATACTTTAAATAATTTTGTTATTGATCAGTAAAAAGTTCAAAAATATTTAAAGTTTTCACAATAAATTCGTCTTAATGGAATGGAAATGCGTAAATTTTTTATGAAATCAGAAGTCTAATACGAATAAAACTTTTCGAAATATTTCTCTTTTTCCGGATTAGAAGTACAGCCATTTTCTTAAAAAGTATTTGTATGATGTGGCTAAAAAGCTCGGAATGTTCGTTTCAAATGTAATTTTGAATAAAATAAAGTATGTTTTTTTATATATCTCTCCTGTTTTGCGATGTAGTGCGTAATTCTGACGATACTCCAAGAATAGAGGTTACAAATAGCCGAATCACAATGTATATGCAGAATCTGTACTGTATTAGCGAGATATCTGTTAGATATTTTAACAGTGTACAAAATATCGATATATTTAGAATCACATAAATTTACACGGAACAATACGGTAAATATTTTTGTTATTCATCAGATAGACGTTGAAAAATATTTTAAATTGTCTCAAAAAAATCGTCCGAATGTAGCGAAACTGTTTAAATTTGTTATGAAATCAGAATTCTGATACGTATAAAACTTTTCGAAATATTTTTCTTTATCGGAAATAGAAGTAGAGCCATTTTCTTAAAAAGTATTCGTATGATGTGGCTAAAAGGCTCGGAATGTTCGTTTCAAATGTAATTTTGAATAAAACAAAGTATGTTTTTTTAGATATCTCTACAGTTTTGCGACGTAAAGCGTAATTATGACGATACTCTAAGTCTAGAGGTTACAAATAGCCGAATCGCAATGTATATGCAGAATCTGTACTTTATTAGCGAGATATCTATTAGATATTTTAACAGTGTACATGATATCGATATATTTTGAATCACATAAATTTACACGGAACAATACGGACAATATTATTGTTATTCATCAGTTAGACGTTGAAAATTATTTTAAATTGTCTCAAAAAAAATCGTCCTAATGTAGCGAAACTGTTTAAATTTGTTATGAAATCAGAATTCTGATACTTATAAAACTTTTCGAAATATTTTTCTTTATCGGAAATAGAAGTAGAGCCATTTTCTTAAAAAGTATTCGTATGATGTGGCTAAAAAGCTCGGAATGTTGGTTTCAAATGTAATTTTGAATAAAATATAGTATGTTTTTTTTATATATCTCTACTGTTTTGCGATGTAATGCGTAATTATGACGATACTCCAAGAATAGAGGTTACAAATAGCCGAATCACAATTTATATGCAGAATCTGTACTGTATTATCGAGATATCTGTTAGATATTTTAACAATGTACAAGATATTGATATATTTTGAATCACATAAATTTACACGGAACAATACGGTAAATATTTTTGTTATTCATCAGTTAGACGTTGAAAATTATTTTAAATTGTCTCAAAAAAAATCGTCCTAGCGAAACTGTTTAAATTGTTATGAAATCAGAATTCTGATACGTATAAAACTTTTCGAAATATTTTTCTCTATCGGAAATAGAAGTAGCCATTTTCTTAAAAGTTAATCGTATGATGTGGCTAAAAAGCTCGGAATGTTCGTTTCAAATGTAATTTTGAATAAAATAAAGTATGTTTTTTTTAGATATCTCTACAGTTTTGCGATGTAATGCGTAATTATGACGATACTCCAAGAATAGAGGTTACAAATAGCCGATTCACAATGTATATGCAGAATCTGTACTGTATTAGCGAGATATCTGTTAGATATTTTAACAGTGTACAAGATATCGATATATTTTGAATCACTTAAATTTACACGCAACAATACGATAAATATTTTTGTTATTCATCAGTTAGACGTTGAAAATTATTTTAAATTGTCTCATAAAAATCGTCCTAATGTAGCGAAACTGTTTAAATTTTTTATGAAATCAGAATTCTGATACGTATAAAACTTTTCGAGATATTTTTCTTTATCGGAAATAGAAGTAGAGCCATTTTCTTAAAAAGTATTCGTATGATGTGGCTAAAAAGCTCGGAATGTTTGTTTCAAATGTAATTTTTAATAAAATAAAGTATGTTTTTTTTAGATATCTCTACAGTTTTGCGATGTAAAGCGTAATTATGACGATACTCTAAGCCTAGAGGTTACAAATAGCCGAATCACAATTTATATGCAGAATCTGTACTGTATTATCGAGATATCTGTTAGATATTTTAACAATGTACAAGATATTGATATATTTTGAATAACATAAATTTACACGGAACAATACGGTAAATATTTTTGTTATTCATCAGTTAGACGGTGAAAATTATTTTAAATTGTCTCAAAAAAATCGTCCTAATGTAGCGAAACTGTTTAAATTTGTTATGAAATCAGAATTCTGATACGTATAAAACTTTTCGAAATATTTTTCTTTATCGGAAATAGAAATAGAGCCATTTTCTTAAAAAGTATTCGTATGATGTGCCTTAAAAGCTCGGAATGTTGGATTCAAATGTAATTTTGAATAAAATAAAGTATGTTTTTTTATATATCTCTTCTGTTTTGCGATGTAATGCGTAATTATGACGATACTCCAAGAATAGAGGTTACAAATAGCCGAATCACAATTTATATGCAGAATCTGTACTGTATTATCGAGATATCTGTTAGATATTTTAACAGTGTACATGATATCGATATATTTTGAATCACATAAATTTACACGGAACAATACGGACAATATTATTGTTATTCATCAGTTAGACGTTGAAAATTATTTTAAATTGTCTCAAAAAAATCGTCCTAATGTAGCGAAACTGTTTAAATTTAATTATGAAATCAGAATTCTGATACTTATAAAACTTTTCGAAATATTTTTCTTTATCGGAAATAGAAGTAGAGCCATTTTCTTAAAAAGTATTCGTATGATGTGGCTAAAAAGCTCGGAATGTTCGTTTCAAATGTAATTTTGAATAAAATATAGTATGTTTTTTTTATATATCTCTACTGTTTTGCGATGTAATGCGTAATTATGGCGATACTCCAAGAATAGAGGTTACAAATAGCCGAATCACAATTTATATGCAGAATCTGTACTGTATTATCGAGATATCTGTTAGATATTTTAACAATGTACAAGATATTGATATATTTTGAATCACATAAATTTACACGGAACAATACGGTAAATATTTTTGTTATTCATCAGTAAGAAGTTCAAAAATATTTAAAGTTTTCACAATAAATTCGTCTTAATGGAATGGAAATGCGTAAATTTTTTATGAAATCAGAAGTCTAATACGAATAAAACTTTTCGAAATATTTCTCTTTTTCAGGATTAGAAGTAGAGCCATTTTCTTAAAAAGTATTTGTATGATGTGGCTAAAAAGCTTGGAATATACGTTTCAAATGTAATTTTGAATAAAATAAAGTATGTTTTTTTTATATATCTCTCCTGTTTTGCGATGTAATGCGTAATTCTGACGATACTCCAAGAATAGAGGTTACAAATAGCCGAATCACAATGTATATGCAGAATCTGTACTGTATTAGCGAGATATCTGTTAGATATTTTAACAGTGTACAAAATATCGATATATTTAGAATCACATAAATTTACACGGAACAATACGGTAAATATTTTTGTTATTCATCAGATAGACGTTGAAAAATATTTTAAATTGTCTGAAAAAAATCGTCCTAATGTAGCGAAACTCTTTAAATTTGTTGTGAAATCAGAATTCTGATACGTATAAAACTTTTCGAAATATTTTTCTTTATCGAAAATAGAAGTAGAGCCATTTTCTTAAAAAGTATTCGTATGATGTGGCTAAAAAGCTCGGAATGTTTGTTTCAAATGTAATTTTGAATAAAATAAAGTATGTTTTTTTATATATCTCTCCTGTTTTGCGATGTAACGCGTAATTCTGACGATACTCCAAGAATAGAGGTTACAAATAGCCGAATCACAATGTATATACAGAATCTGTACTGTATTAGCGAGATATCTGTTAGATATTTTAACAGTGTACAAAATATCGATATATTTAGAATCACATAAATTTACACGGAACAATACGGTAAATATTTTTGTTATTCATCAGATAGACGTTGAAATATATTTTAAATTGTCTCAAAAAAATCGTCCTAATGTAGCGAAACTGTTTAAATTTGTTGTGAAATCAGAATTCTGATACGTATAAAACTTTTCGAAATATTTTTCTTTATCGGAAATAGAAGTAGAGCCATTTTCTTAAAAAGTATTCGTATGATGTGGCTAAAAAGCTCGGAATGTTGGTTTCAAATGTAATTTTGAATAAAATAAAGTATGTTTTTTTTATATATCTCTCCTGTTTTGCGATATAATGCGTAATTCTGACGATACTCCAAGAATAGAGGTTACAAATAGCCGAATCACATTGTATATGCAGAATCTGTACTGTATTAGCGAGATATCTGTTAGATATTTTAACAGTGTACAAAATATCGATATATTTAGAATCACATAAATTTACACGGAACAATACGGTAAATATTTTTGTTATTCATCAGATAGACGTTGAAAAATATTTTAAATTGTCTGAAAAAAATCGTCCTAATGTAGCGAAACTCTTTAAATTTGTTGTGAAATCAGAATTCTGATACGTATAAAACTTTTCGAAATATTTTTCTTTATCGAAAATAGAAGTAGAGCCATTTTCTTAAAAAGTATTCGTATGATGTGGCTAAAAAGCTCGGAATGTTAGTTTCAAATGTAATTTTGAATAAAATAAAGTATGTTTTTTTATATATCTCTCCTGTTTTGCGATGTAACGCGTAATTCTGACGATACTCCAAGAATAGGGGTTACAAATAGCCGAATCACAATGTATATGCAGAATCTGTACTGTATTAGCGAGATATCTGTTAGATAATTTAACAGTGTACAAAATATCGATATATTTAGAATCACATAAATTTACACGGAACAATACGGTAAATATTTTTGTTATTCATCAGTTGGACGTTGAAAATTATTTTAAATTGTCTCATAAAAATCGTCCTAATGTAGCGAAACTGTTTAAATTTGTTATGAAATCAGAATTCTGATACGTATAAAACTTTTCGAAATATTTTTGTTTATCGGAAATAGAAGTAGAGCCATTTTCTTAAAAAGTATTCGTATGATGTGGCTAAAAAGCTCGGAATGTTTGTTTCAAATGTATTTTTGAATAAAATAAAGTATGTTTTTTTATATATCTCTCCTGTTTTGCGATGTAACGCGTAATTCTGACGATACTCCAAGAATAGAGGTTACAAATAGCCGAATCACAATGTATATGCAGAATCTGTACTGTATTAGCGAGATATCTGTTAGATATTTTAACAGTGTACAAAATATCGATATATTTAGAATCACATAAATTTACACGGAACAATACGGTAAATATTTTTGTTATTCATCAGATAGACGTTGAAAAATATTTTAAATTGTCTCAAAAAAATCGTCCTAATGTAGCGAAACTGTTTAAATTTGTTGTGAAATCAGAATTCTGATACGTATAAAACTTTTCGAAATATTTTTCTTTATCGGAAATAGAAGTAGAGCCATTTTCTTAAAAAGTATTCGTATGATGTGGCTAAAAAGCTCGGAATGTTGGTTTCAAATGTAATTTTGAATAAAATAAAGTATGTTTTTTTTATATATCTCTCCTGTTTTGCGATATAATGCGTAATTCTGACGATACTCCAAGAATAGAGGTTACAAATAGCCGAATCACATTGTATATGCAGAATCTGTACTGTATTAGCGAGATACCTGTTAGATATTTTAACAGTGTACAAAATATCGATATATTTAGAATCACATAAATTTACACGGAACAATACGGTAAATATTTTTGTTATTCATCAGATAGACGTTGAAAAATATTTTAAATTGT
>JAYJMR010000306.1:0-29402 GCA_037074705.1 Zhengitettix transpicula
ATTTATTATGAAATAAGACTTTGTTATTTGAAGATTCTTGGTTGGTGAAATTCCAAACTTGTCGTCGAAACGTCGAAATATTACGATATATTAATTAATATTAATGGGTTAAGATTTTAGAAGTGCTGGTTTGAGTAATTTTTATAAAGAACGAGTCATTTATTATGAAATAAGACTTTGTTATTTGAAGATCCTTGGTTGGTGAAATTCCAAACTTGTCGTCGAAACGTCGAAATATTACGATATATTAATTAATATTAATGGATGAAGATTTTAGAAGTGCTGGTTTGAGTAATTTTTATAAAGAACGAATCATTTATTATGAAATAAGACTTTGTTATTTGAAGATTCTTGGTTGGTGAAATTCCAAACTTGTCGTCGAAACGTCGAAATATTACGATATATTAAATAATATTAATGGATTAAGATTTTAGAAGTGCTGGTTTGAGTAATTTTTATAAAGAACGAGTCATTTATTATGAAATAAGACTTTGTTATTTGACGATTCTTGGTTGGTGAAATTCCAAACTTGTCGTCGAAACGTCGAAATATTAAGATATATTAATTAATATTAATGGATTAAGATTTTAGAAGTGCAGGTTTGAGTAATTTTTATAAAGAACGAGTCATTTATTATGAAATAAGACTTTGTTATTTGAAGATTCTTGGTCGGTGAAATTCCAAACTTGTCGTCGAAACGTCGAAATATTACGATATATTAATTAATATTAATAGATTAAGATTTTAGACGTGCAGGTTTGACTAATTTTTAAAAAGAACGAGTCATTTATTATGAAATATAACTTTGTTATTTGAAGATTCTTGGTTGGTGAAATTCCAAACTTGTCGTCGAAACGTCGAAATATTTTGATATATTAATTAATATTAATAGATAATGATTTTAGAAGTGCTGGTTTGAGTAATTTTTATAAAGAACGAGTCATTTATTATGAAATAAGACTTTGTTATTTGAAGATTCTTGGTTGGTGAAATTCCAAACTTGTCGTCGAAACGTCGAAATATTGGGATATATTAATTAATATTAATAGATTAAGATTTTAAAAGTGCAGGTTTGACTAATTTTTATAAAGAACGAGTCATTTATTATGAAATAAGACTTTGTTATTTGAAGATTCTTGGTTGGTGAAATTCCAAACTTGTCGTCGAAACGTCGAAATATTACGATATATTAATTAATATTAATGGATTAAGATTTTAGAAGTGCCGGTTTGAGTAATTTTTATAAAGAACGAGTCATTTATTATGAAATAAGACTTTGTTATTTGAAGATTCTTGGTTGGTGAAATTCCAAACTTGTCGTCGAAACGTCGAAAGATTAAAGAACGAGTCATTTATTATGAAATAAGACTTTGTTATTTGAAGATTCTTGGTTGGTGAAATTCCAAACTTGTCGTCGAAACGTCGAAATATTGGGATATATTAATTAATATTAATAGATTAAGATTTTAGAATTGCTGGTTGGAGTAATTTTTATAAAGAACGAGTCATTTATTATGAAATAAGACTTTGTTATTTGAAGATTCTTGGTTGGTGAAATTCCAAACTGTCGTCGAAACGTCGAAATATTACCATATATTAATTAATATTAATGGATTAAGATTTTAGAAGTGCTGGTTTGATTAATTTTTATAAAGAACGAGTCATTTATTATGAAATAAGACTTTGTTATTTGAAGATTCTTGGTTGGTGAAATTCCAAACTTGTCGTCGAAACGTCGAAATATTATGATATATTATTAATATTAATAGATTAAGATTTTAGAAGTGCAGGTTTGAGTAATTTTTATAAAGAACGAATCATTTATTATGAAATAAGACTTTGTTATTTGAAGATTCTTGGTTGGTGAAATTCCAAACTTGTCGTCGAAACGTCGAAATATTATGATATATTAATTAGTATTAATAGATTAAGATTTTAGAAGTGCTGGTTTGAGTAATTTTTATAAAGAACTAGTCATTTATTATGAAATAAGACTTTGTTATTTAAAGATTCTTGGTTGTTGAAATTCCATAACTTGTCGTCGAAACGTCGAAATATTGGGATATATTAATTAATATTAATAGATTAAGATTTTAAAAGTGCAGGTTTGACTAATTTTTTATAAAGAACGAGTCATTTATTATGAAATAAGACTTTGTTATTTGAAGATTCTTGGTTGGTGAAATTCCAAACTTGTCGTCGAAAACTTCGAAATATTACGATATATTAATTAATATTAATGGATTAAGATTTTAGAAGTGCATGGTTTGAGTAATTTTTATAAAGAACGAGTCATTTATTATGAAATAAGACTTTGTTATTTGAAGATTCTTGGTTGGTGAAATTCCAAACTTGTCGTCGAAACGTCGAAATATTACGATATATTAATTAATATTAATGGATTAAGATTTTAGAAGTGCAGGTTTGAGTAATTTTTATAAAGAACGAGTCATTTATTATGAAATAAGACTTTGATATTTGAAGATTCTTGTTGGTGAAATTCCAAACTTGTCGTCGAAACGTCGAAATATTACGATATATTAATTAATATTAATGGATTAAGATTTTAGAAGTGCTGGTTTGAGTAATTTTTATAAAGAACGAGTCATTTATTATGAAATAAGACTTTGTTATTTGAAGATTCTTGGTTGGTTGAAATTCCAAAACTTGTCGTCGAAACGTCGAAATATTACGATATATTAATAAATATTAATGGATTAAGATTTTAGAAGTGCAGGTTTGAGTAATTTTTATAAAGAACGAGTCATTTATTATGAATAAGACTTTGTTATTTGAAGATTCTTGGTTGGTGAAATTCCAAACTTGTCGTCGAAACGTCGAAATATTACGATATATTAATTAATATAAATGGATTAAGATTTAAGAAGTGCAGGTTTGACTAATTTTTAAAAAGAACGAGTCATTTATTATGAAATTAGACTTTGTTATTTGAAGATTCTTGGTTGGTGAAATTCCCAAACTTGTCGTCGAAACGTCGAAATATTTTGATATATTAATTAATATTAATAGATTAAGATTTTAGAAGTGCAGGTTTGAGTAATTTTTATAAAGAACGAATAATTTATTATGAAATAAGACTTTGTTATTTGAAGATTCTTGGTTGGTGAAATTCCAAAACTTGTCGTCGAAACGTCGAAATATTGGGATATATTAATTAATATTAATAGATTAAGATTTTAAAAGTGCAGGTTTGACTAATTTTTATAAAGAACGAGTCATTTATATGAAATAAGACTTTGTTATTTGAAGATTCCTTGGTTGGTGAAATTCCAAACTTGTCGTCGAAACGTCGAAATATTACGATATATTAATTAATATTAATGGATTAAGATTTGAGAAGTGCCGGTTTGAGTAATTTTTTATAAAGAACGAGTCATTTATTATGAATAAGACTTTGTTATTTAAAGATTCTTGGTTGGTGAAATTCCAAATCTTGTCGTCGAAACGTCGAAATATTACGATATATTAATTAATATTAATGGATTAAGATTTTAGAAGTGCAGGTTTGAGTAATTTTTATAAAGAACGAGTCATTTATTATGAAATAAGACTTTGTTATTTGAAGAATTCTTGGTTGGTGAAATTCCAAACTTGTCGTCGAAACGTCGAAATATTGGATATATTAATTAATATTAATAGATTAAGATTTTAGAAGTGCTGGTTTGAGTAATTTTTATAAAGAACGAGTCATTTATTATGAAATAAGACTTTGTTATTTGAAGATTCTTGGTTGATGAAATTCCCAAACTTGTCGTCGAAACGTCGAAATATTACGATATATTAATTAATATTAATGGATTAAGATTTTAGAAGTGCTGGTTTGAGTAATTTTTATAAAGAACGAGTCATTTATTATGAAATAAGGACTTTGTTATTTGAAGATTCTTGGTTGGTGAAATTCCAAAACTTGTCGTCGAAACGTCGAAATATTATGATATATTAATTAATATTAATAGATTAAGATTTTAGAAGTGCAGGTTTGAGTAATTTTTATAAAGAACGAATCATTTATTATGAAATAAGACTTTGTTATTTGAAGATTCTTGTTGGTGAAATTCCAAACTTGTCGTCGAAACGTCGAAATATTATGATATATTAATTAGTATTAATAGATTAAGATTTTAGAAGTGGCTGGTTTGAGTAATTTTTATAAAGAACTAGTCATTTATTATGAAAATAAGACTTTGTTATTTGAAGATTCTTGGTTGTTGAAATTCCAAACTTGTCGTCGGAAACGTCGAAATATTGGGATATATTAATTAATATTAATAGATTAAGATTTTAAAAGTGCAGGTTTGACTAATTTTTATAAAGGAACGAGTCATTTATTATGAAATATAGACTTTGTTATTTGAAGATTCTTGGTTGGTGAAATTCCAAACTTGTCGTCGAAACGTCGAATTATACGATATATTAATTAATATTAATGATTAAGATTTTAGAAGTGCAGGTTTGAGTAATTTTTATAAAGAACGAGTCATTTATTATGAAATAAGACTTTGTTATTTGAAGATTCTTAGGTTGGTGAAATCTCCAAACTTGTCGTCGAAACGTCGAAATATTACGATATATTAATTAATATTAATGGATTAAGATTTTAGGAAGTGCAGGTTTTGAGTAATTTTTATAAAGAACGAGTCATTTATTATGAAATAAGACTTTGATATTTGAAGATTCTTGGTTGGTGAAATTCCAAACTTGTCGTCGAAACGTCGAAATATTACGATATATTAATTAATATTAATGGATTAAGATTTTAGAAGTGCTGGTTTGAGTAATTTTTATAAAGAACGAGTCATTTATTATGAAATAAGACTTTGTTATTTGAAGATTCTTGGTTGGTGAAATTCCAAACTTGTCGTCGAAACGTCGAAATATTACGATATATTAATTAATATTAATGGATTAAGATTTTAGAAGTGCAGGTTTGAGTAATTTTTATAAAGAACGAGTCATTTATTATGAAATAAAGACTTTGTTATTTTGAAGATTCTTGGTTGGTGAAATTCCAATAACTTGTCGTCGAAACGTCGAAATATTACGATATATTAATTAATATTAATGGATTAAGATTTAAGAAGTGCAGGTTTGACTAATTTTTAAAAAGAACGAGTCATTTATTATGAAATAAGACTTTGTTATTTGAAGATTCTTGGTTGGTGAAATTCCAAACTTGTCGTCGAAACGTCGAAATATTTTGATATATTAATTAATATTAATAGATTAAGATTTTAGAAGTGCAGGTTTGAGTAATTTTTATAAAGAACGAATAAATTATTATGAAATAAGACTTTGTTATTTGAAGATTCTTGGTTGGTGAAATTCCAAACTTGTCGTCGAAACGTCGAAATATTGGGATATATTAATTAATATTAATAGATTAAGATTTTAAAAGTGCAGGTTTGACTAATTTTTATAAAGAACGAGTCATTTTATTATGAAATAAGACTTTGTTATTTGAAGATTCTTGGTTGGTGAAATTCCAAACTTTTCGTCGAAACGTCGAAATATTACGATAATATTAATTAATATTAATGGATTAAGATTTTAGAAGTGGCAGGTTTGAGTTAATTTTTATAAAGAACGAGTCATTTATTATGAAATAAGACTTTGTTATTTGAAGATTCTTGGTTGGTGAAATTCCAAACTTGTCGTCGAAACGTCGAAATATTTACGATATATTAATTAATATTAATGGATTAAGATTTTAGAAGTGCAGGGTTTGAGTAATTTTTATAAAGAACGAGTCATTTATTATGAAATAAGACTTTGTTATTTGAAGATTCTTGGTTGGTGAAATTCCAAACTTGTCGTCGAAACGTCGAAATATTACGATATATAATTAATATTAATGGATTAAGATTTTAGAAGGTGCAGAGGTTTGAGTAATTTTTTATAAAGAACGAGTCATTTATTATGAAATAAGACTTTGTTATTTGAAGATTCTTGGTTGGTGAAATTCCAAAACTTGTCGTCGAAACGTCGAAATATTACGATATATTAATTAATATTAATGGATTAAGATTTTAGAAGTGCAGGTTTGAGTAATTTTTATAAAGAACGAGTCATTATTATTATGAAATAAAACTTTGTTATTTGAAGATTCTTGGTTGGTGAAATTCCAAACTTGTCGTCGAAACGTCGAAATATTACGATATATTAATTAATATTAATGGATTAAGATTTTAGAAGTGCAGGTTTGAGTAATTTTTTATAAAGAACGAGTCATTTATTATGAAATAAGACTTTGTTATTTGAAGATTCGTGGTTGGTGAAATTCCAAACTTGTCGTCGAAACGTCGAAATATTTGATATATTAATTAATATTAATAGATTAAGATTTTAGAAGTACTGGTTTGAGTAATTTTTATAAAGAACGAGTCATTTATTAGAAATAAGACTTTGTTATTTGAAGATTCTTGGTTGGTGAAATTCCAAACTTGTCGTCGAAACGTCGAAATATTACGATATATTAATTAATAATAATGATTAAGATTTTAGAAGTGCAGGTTTGAGTAATTTTTATAAAGAACGAGTCATTTATTATGAAATAAGACTTTGTTATTTGAAGATTCTTGGTTGGTGAAATTCAAACTTGTCGTCGAAACGTCGAAATATTACGATATATTAATTAATATTAATGGATTAAGATTTTAGAAGTGCTGGTTTGAGTAATTTTTATAAAGAACGAGTCATTTATTATGAAATAAGACTTTGTTATTTGAAGATTCTTGGTTGGTGAAATTCCAAACTTGTCGTCGAAACGTCGAAATATTACGATATATTAATTGATATTAATGGATTAAGATTTTAGAAATGCAGGTTTGAGTAATTTTTATAAAGAACGAGTCATTTATTATGAAATAAAACTTTGTTATTTGAAGATTCTTGGTTGGTGAAATTCCAAACTTGTCGTCGAAACGTCGAAATATTACGATATATTAATTAACATTAATGGATTAAGATTTTAGAAGCGCAGGTTTGAGTAATTTTTATAAAGAACGAGTCATTTATTATGAAATAAGGACTTTGTTATTTGAAGATTCTTGGTTGGTGAAATTCCAAAACTTGTAGTCGAAACGTCGAAATATTATGATATATTAATTAATATTAATAGATTAAGATTTTAGAAGTGCAGGTTTGAGTAATTTTTATAAAGAACGAATCATTTATTATGAAATAAGACTTTGTTATTTGAAGATTCTTGGTTGGTGAAATTTCCAAACTAGTCGTCGAAACGTCGAAATATTATGATATATTAATTAGTATTAATAGATTAAGATTTTAGAAGTGCTGGTTTGAGTAATTTTTATAAAGAACGAGTCATTTATTATGAAATAAGACTTTGTTATTTGAAGATTCTTGGTTGGTGAAATTCCAAACTTGTCGTCGAAACGTCGAAATATTACGATATATTAATTAATATTAATGGATTAAGATTTTAGAAGTGCTGGTTTGAGTAATTTTTATAAAGAACGAGTCATTTATTATGAAATAAGACTTTGTTATTTGAAGATTCTTGGTTGGTGGAAATTCCAAACTTGTCGTCGAAACGTCGAAATATTGGGATATATTAATTAATATTAATGGATTAAGATTTTAGAAGTGCTGGTTTGAGTAATTTTTTATAAAGAACGAGTCATTTATTATGAAATAAGACTTTGTTATTTGAAGATTCTTGGTTGGTGAAATTCCAAACTTGTCGTCGAAACGTCGAAATATTACGATATATTAATTAATAATAATGGATTAAGATTTTAGAAGTGCAGGTTTGAGTAATTTTTATAAAAGAACGAGTCATTATTATGAAATAAGACTTTGTTATTTAAAGATTCTTGGTTGGTGAAATTCCAAACTTGTCGTCGAAACGTCGAAATATTACGATATATTAATTAATATTAATGGATTAAGATTTTAGAAGTGCTGGTTTGAGTAATTTTTATAAAGAACGAGTCATTTATTATGAAATAAGACTTTGTTATTTGAAGATTCTTGGTTGGTGAAATTCCAAACTTGTCGTCGAAACGTCGAAATATTACGATATATTAATTGATATTAATGGATTAAGATTTTAGAAATGCAGGTTTGAGTAATTTTTATAAAGAACGAGTCATTTATTATGAAATAAAACTTTGTTATTTGAAGATTTCTTGGTTGGTGAAATTCCAAACTTGTCGTCGAACGTCGAAATATTACGATATATTAATTAACATTAATGGATTAAGATTTTAGAAGCGCAGGTTTGAGTAATTTTTATAAAGAACGAGTCATTTATTATGAAATAAGACTTTGTTATTTGAAGATTCTTGGTTGGTGAAATTCCAAAACTTGTCGTCGAAACGTCGAAATATTACGATATATTAATTAATATTAATAGTTTAAGATTTTAGAAGTGCAGGTTTGACTAATTTTTAAAAAAGAACGAGTCATTTATTATGAAATAAGACTTTGTTATTTGAAGATTCTTGGTTGGTGAAAATCACAAACTTGTCGTCGAAACGTCGAAATATTTTGATATATTAATTAATATTAATAGATTAATATTTTAGAAGTGCTGGTTTGAGTAATTTTATAAAGAACGAGTCATTTATTATGAAATAAGACTTTGTTATTTGAAGATTCTTGGTTGGTGAAATTCCAAACTTGTAGTCGAAACGTCGAAATATTATGATATATTAATTAATATTAATAGATTAAGATTTTAGAAGTGCAGGTTTGAGTAATTTTTATAAAGAACGAATCATTTATTATGAAATAAGACTTTGTTATTTGAAGATTCTTGGTTGGTGAAATTCCAAAACTTAGTGCTCGAAACGTCGAAATATTATGATATATTAATTAGTATTAATAGATTAAGATTTTAGAAGTGCTGGTTTGAGTAATTTTTATAAAGATCGAGTCATTTATTATGAAATAAGACTTTGTTATTTGAAGATTCTTGGTTGGTGAAATTCCAATAACTTGTCGTCGAAACGTCGAAATATTACGATATATTAATTAATATTAATGGATTAAGATTTTAGAAGTGCTGGTTTGAGTAATTTTTATAAAGGAACGAGTCATTTATTATGAAATAAGACTTTGTTATTTGAAGATTCTTGGTTGGTGAAATTCCAAAACTTGTCGTCGAAACGTCGAAATATTACGATATATTAATTAATATTAATGGATTAAGATTTTAGAAGTGCTGGTTTGAGTAATTTTTATAAAGAACGAGTCATTTATTATGAAATAAGACTTTGTTATTTGAAGATTCTTGGTTGGTGAAATTCCAAACTTGTTGTCGAAACGTCGAAATATTACGATATATTAATTAATATTAATGGATTAAGATTTTAGAAGTGCTGGTTTGAGTAATTTTTATAAAGAACGAGTCATTTATTATGAAATAAAGACTTTGTTATTTGAAGATTCTTGGTTGGTGAAAATTTCAAACTTGTCGTCGAAACGTCGAAATATTACGATATATTAATTAATATTAATGGATTAAGATTTTAGAAGTGCTGGTTTGAGTAATTTTTATAAAGACCGAGTCATTTATTATGAAATAAGACTTTGTTATTTGAAGATTCTTGGTTGGTGAAATTCCAAACTTGTCGTCGAAACGTCGAAATATTACGATATATTTATTAATATTAATGGATTAAGATTTTAGAAGTGCAGGTTTGAGTAATTTTTTATAAAGAACGAGTCATTTATTATGAAATAAGACTTTGTTATTTGAAGATTCTTGGTTGGTGAAATTCCAAACTTGTCGTCGAAACGTCGAAATATTACGATATATTAATTAATATTAATGGATTAAGATTTTAGAAGTGCAGGTTTGAGTAATTTTTATAAAGAACGAGTCATTTATTATGAAATAAGACTTTGTTATTTGAAGATTCTTGGTTGGTGAAATTCCAAACTTGTCGTCGAAACTTTGAAATATTACGATATATTAATTAATATTAATGGAATAAGATTTTAGAAGTGCAGGTTTGAGTAATTTTTTATAAAGAACGAGTCATTTATTATGAAATAAGACTTTGTTATTTGAAGATTCTTGGTTGGTGAAATTCCAAACTTGTCGTCGAAACGTCGAAATATTGGGATATATTAATTAATATTAATAGATTAAGATTTTAGAAGTGCAGGTTTGAGTAATTTTTATAAAGAACGAGTCATTTATTATGAAATAAGACTTTGTTATTTGAAGATTCTTGGTTGGTGAAATTCCAAACTTGTCGTCGAAACGTCGAAATATTACGATATATTAATTAATATTAATAGATTAAGATTTTAGAAGTGCTGGTTTGAGTAATTTTTATAAAGAACGAGTCATTTATTATGAAATAAGGACTTTGTTATTTGAAGATTCTTGGTTGGTGAAATTCCCAAAACTTGTCGTCGAAACGTCGAAATATTACGATATATTAATTAATATTAATGGATTAAGATTTTAGAAGTGCTGGTTTGAGTATTTTTTATAAAGAACGAGTCATTTATTATGAAATAAGACTTTGTTATTTGAAGTTTCTTGGTTGGTGAAATTCCAAACTTGTCGTCGAAACGTCGAAATATTACGATATATTAATTAATATTAATGGATTAAGATTTTAGAAGTGCAAAGATTTTAGAAGTGCAGGTTTGAGTAATTTTTATAAAGAACGAGTCAATTATTATGAAATAAGACTTTGTTATTTGAAGATTCTTGGTTGGTGTAATTCCAAACTTGTCGTAGAAACGTCGAAATATTACGATATATTAATTAATATTAATGGATTAAGATTTTAGAAGTGCTGGTTTGAGTAATTTTTTATAAAGAACGAGTCATTTATTATGAAATAAGACTTTGTTATTTGAAGATTCTTGGTTGGTGAAATTCCAAACTTGTCGCCGAAACGTCGAAATATTACGATATATTAATTAATATTAATGGATTAAGATTTAAGAAGTGCTGGTTTGAGTAATTTTATAAGAACGAGTCATTTATTATGTAATAAGACTTTGTTATTTGAAGATTCTTGGTTGGTGAAATTCCAAACTTGTCGTCGAAACGTCGAAATATTACGATATATTAATTAATATTAATGAATTAAGATTTTAGAAGTGCTGGTTTGAGTAATTTTTATAAAGAACGAGTCATTTATTATGAAATAAGACTTTGTTATTTGAAGATTCTTGGTTGGTGAAATTCCAAACTTGTCGTCGAAACGTCGAAATATTACGATATATTAATTAATATTAATGGATTAAGATTTTAGAAGTGCAGGTATGAGTAATTTTTATAAAGAACGAGTCATTTATTATGAAATAATACTTTGTTATTTGAAGATTCTTGGTTGGTGAAATTCCTAACTTGTCGTCGAAACGTCGAAATATTACGATATATTAATTAATATTAATGGATTAAGATTTTAGAAGTGCTGGTTTGAGTAATTTTTATAAAGAACGAGTCATTTATTGTGAAATAAAACTTTGTTATTTGAAGATTCTTGGTTGGTGAAATTCCAAACTTGTCGTCGAAACGTCGAAATATTACGATATATTAATTAATATTAATGGATTAAGATTTTAGAAGTGCTGGTTTGAGTAATTTTTATAAAGAACGAGTCATTTATTATGAAATAAGACTTTGTTATTTGAAGATTCTTGGTTGGTGAAATTCCAAACTTGTCGTCGAAACGTCGAAATATTACGATATATTAATTAATATTAATGGATGAAGATTTTAGAAGTGCTGGTTTGAGTAATTTTTATAAAGAACGAATCATTTATTATGAAATAAGACTTTGTTATATGAAGATTCTTGGTTGGTGAAATTCCAAACTTGTCGTCGAAACGTCGAAATATTACGATATATTAATTAATATTAATGGATTAAGATTTTAGAAGTGCAGGTTTGAGTAATTTTTATAAAGAACGAGTCATTTATTATGAAATAAGACTTTGTTATTTGAAGATTCTTGGTTGGTGAAATTCCAAACTTGTCGTCGAAACGTCGAAATATTACGATATATTAATTAATATTAATGGATTAAGATTTTAGAAGTGCAGGTTTGAGTAATTTTTATAAAGAACGAGTCATTTATTATGAAATAAGACTTTGTTATTTGAAGATTCTTGGTTGGTGAAATTCCAAACTTGACGTCGAAACGTCGAAATATTACGATATATTAATTAATATTAATGGATTAAGATTTTAGAAGTGCAGGTTTGAGTAATTTTTATAAAGAACGAGTCATTTATTATGAAATAAGACTTTGTTATTTGAAGATTCTTGGTTGGTGAAATTCCAAACTTGTCGTCGAAACAACGAAATATTACGATATATTAAATAATATTAATGGATTAAGATTTTAGAAGTGCAGGTTTGAGTAATTTTTATAAAGAACGAGTCATTTATTATGAAATAAGACTTTGTTATTTGAAGATTCTTGGTTGGTGAAATTCCAAACTTGTCGTCGAAACGTCGAAATATTACGATATATTAATTAATATTAATGGATTAAGATTTTAGAAGTGCAGGTTTGAGTAATTTTTATAAAGTACGAGTCATTTATTATGAAATAAGACTTTGTTATTTGAAGATTCTTGGTTGGTGAAATTCCAAACTTGTCGTCGAAACGTCGAAATATTACGATATATTAATTAATATTAATGGATTAAGATTTTAGAAGTGCAGGTTTGAGTAATTTTTATAAAGAACGAGTCATTTATTATGAAATAAGACTTTGTTATTTGAAGATTCTTGGTTGGTGAAATTCCAAACTTGTCGTCGAAATGTCGAAATATTACGATATATTAATTAATATTAATGGATAAGGATTTTAGAAGTGCAGGTTTGAGTAATTTTTATAAAGAACGAGTCATTTATTATGAAATAAGACTTTGTTATTTGAAGATTCTTGGTTGGTGAAATTCCTAACTTGTCGTCGAAACGTCGAAATATTACGATATATTAATTAATATTAATAGATTAAGATTTTAGAAGTGCAGGTTTGACTAATTTTTAAAAAGAACGAGTCATTTATTATGAAATAAGACTTTGTTATTTGAAGATTCTTGGTTGGTGAAATTCCAAACTTGTCGTCGAAACGTCGAAATATTTTGATATATTAATTAATATTAATAGATTAAGATTTTTGAAGTGCTGGTTTGAGTAATTTTTATAAAGAACGAGTCATTTATTATGAAATAAGACTTTGTTATTTGAAGATTCTTGGTTGGTGAAATTCCAAACTTGTCGTCGAAACGTCGAAATATTGGGATATATTAATTAATATTAATAGAATAAGATTTTAAAAGTGCAGGTTTGACTAATTTTTATAAAGAACGAGTCATTTATTATGAAATAAGATTTTGCTATTTGAAGATTCTTGGTTGGTGAAATTCCAAACTTGTCGTCGAAACGTCGAAATATTACGATATATTAATTAATATTAATGGATTAAGATTTTAGAAGTGCAGGTTTGAGTAATTTTTATAAAGAACGAGTCTTTTATTATGAAATAAGACTTTGTTATTTAAAGATTCTTGGTTGGTGAAATTCCAAACTTGTCGTCGAAACGTCGAAATATTACGATATATTAATTAATATTAATGGAATAAGATTTTAGAAGTGCAGGTTTGAGTAATTTTTATAAAGAACGAGTCATTTATTATGAAATAAGACTTTGTTATTTGAAGATTCTTGGTTGGTGAAATTCCAAACTTGTCGTCGAAACGTCGAAATATTTTGATATATTAATTAATATTAATAAATTAAGATTTTAGAAGTGCAGGTTTGAGTAATTTTTATAAAGAACGAGTCATTTATTATGAAATAAGACTTTGTTATTTGAAGATTCTTGGTTGGTGAAATTCCAAACTTGTCGTCGAAACGTCGAAATATTACGATATATTAATTAATATTAATGGATTAAGATTTTAGAAGTGCAGGATTGAGTAATTTTTATAAAGAACGAGTCATTTATTATGAAATAAGACTTTGTTATTTGAAGATTCTTGGTTGGTGAAATTCCAAACTTGTCGTCGAAACGTCGAAATATTACGATATATTAAATAATATTAATGGATTAAGATTTTAGAAGTGCAGGTTTGAGTAATTTTTATAAAGAACGAGTCATTTATTATGAAATAAGACTTTGTTATTTGAAGATTCTTGGTTGGTGAAATTCCAAACTTGTCGTCGAAACGTCGAAATATTACGATATATTAATTAATATTAATGGATTAAGATTTTAGAAGTGCAGGTTTGAGTAATTTTTATAAAGAACGAGTCATTTATTATGAAATAAGACTTTGTTATTTGAAGATTCTTGGTTGGTGAAATTCCAAACTTGTCGTCGAAACGTCGAAATATTACGATATATTAAATAATATTAATGGATTAAGATTTTAGAAGTGCAGGTTTGAGTAATTTTTATGAAGAACGAGTCATTTATTATGAAATAAGACTTTGTTATTTGAAGATTCTTGGTTGGTGAAATTCCAAACTTGTCGTCGTAACGTCGAAATATTACGATATATTAATTAATATTAATGGTTTAAGATTTTAGAAGTGCAGGTTTGAGTAATTTTTATAAAGAACGAGTCATTTATTATGAAATAAGACTTTGTTATTTGAAGATTCTTTGTTGGTGAAATTCCAAACTTGTCGTCGAAACGTCGAAATATTACGATATATTAATTAATATTAATGGATTAAGATTTTAGAAGTGCAGGTTTGAGTAATTTTTATAAATAACGAGTCATTTATTATGAAATAAGACTTTGTTATTTGAAGATTCTTGGTTGGTGAAATTCCAAACTTGTCGTCGAAACGTCGAAATATTACGTTATATTAATTAATATTAATAGATTAAGATTTTAGAAGTGCAGGTTTGACTAATTTTTAAAAAGAACGAGTCATTTATTATGAAATAAAACTTTGTTATTTGAAGATTCTTGGTTGGTGAAATTCCAAACTTGTCGTCGAAACGTCGAAATATTTTGATATACTAATTAATATTAATAGATTAAGATTTTAGAAGTGCTGGTTTGAGTAATTTTTATAAAGAACGAGTCATTTATTATGAAATAAGACTTTGTTATTTGAAGATTCTTGGTTGGTGAAATTCCAAACTTGTCGTCGAAACGTCGAAATATTATGATATATTAATTAGTATTAATAGATTAAGATTTAAGAAGTGCTGGTTTGAGTAATTTTGATAAAGAACGAGTCATTTATTATGAAATAAGTCTTTGTTATTTGAAGATTCTTGGTTGGTGAAATTCCAAACTTGTCGTCGAAACGTCGAAATATTGGGATATATTAATTAATATTAATAGATTAAGATTTTAAAAGTGCAGGTTTGACTAATTTTTATAAAGAACGAGTCATTTATTACGAAATAAGACTTTGTTATTTGAAGATTCTTGCTTGGTGAAATTCCAAACTTGTCGTCGAAACGTCGAAATATTGGGATATATTAATTAATATTAATAGATTAAGATTTTAAAAGTGCAGGTTTGACTAATTTTTATAAAGAACGAGTCATTTATTATGAAATAAAACTTCGTTATTTGAAGATTCTTGGTTGGTGAAATTCCAAACTTGTCGTCGAAACGTCGAAATATTACGATATATTAATTAATATTAATGGATTAAGATTTTAAAAGTGCAGGTTTGAGTAATTTTTATAAAGAACGAGTCATTTATTATGAAATAAGACTTTGTTATTTGAAGATTCTTGGTTGGTGAAATTCCAAACTTGTCGTCGAAACGTCGAAATATTACGATATATTAATTAATATTAATGGAATAAGATTTTAGAAGTGCAGGTTTGTGTAATTTTTATAAAGAACGAGTCATTTATTATGAAATAAGACTTTGTTATTTGAAGATTCTTGGTTGGTGAAATTCCAAACTTGTCGTCGAAACGTCGAAATATTTTGATATATTAATTAATATTAATAGATTAAGATTTTAGAAGTGCAGGTTTGAGTAATTTTTATAAAGAACGAGTCATTTATTATGAAATAAGACTTTGTTATTTGAAGATTCTTGGTTGGTGAAATTCCAAACTTGTCGGCGAAACGTCGAAATATTACGATATATTAATTAATATTAATGGATTAAGATTTTAGAAGTGTAGGTTTGAGTAATTTTTATAAAGAACGAGTCATTTATTATGAAATAAGACTTTGTTATTTGAAGATTCTTGGTTGGTGAAATTCCAAACTTGTCGTCGAAACGTCGAAATATTACGATATATTAATTAATATTAATGGATTAAGATTTTAGAAGTAAAGGTTTGAGTAATTTTTATAAAGAACGAGTCATTTATTATGAAATAAGATTTTGTTAGTTGAAGATTCTTGGTTGGTGAAATTCCAAACTTGTCGTCGAAACGTCGAAATATTGGGATATATTAATTAATATTAATAGATTAAGATTTTAGAAGTGCTGGTTTGAGTAATTTTTATAAAGAACGAGTCATTTATTATGAAATAAGACTTTGTTATTTGAAGATTCTTGGTTGGTGAAATTCCAAACTTGTCGTCGAAACGTCGAAATATTGGGATATATTAATTAATATTAATAGATTAAGATTTTAGAAGTGCTGGTTTGAGTAATTTTTATAAAGAACGAGTCATTTATTATGAAATAAGACTTTGTTATTTGAAGATTCTTGGTTGGTGAAATTCCAAACTTGTCGTCGAAACGTCGAAATATTACGATATATTAATTAATATTAATGGATTAAGATTTTAGAAGTGCTGGTTTGAGTATTTTTTATAAAGAACGAGTCATTTATTATGAAATAAGACTTTGTTATTTGAAGATTCTTGGTTGGTGAAATTCCAAACTTGTCGTCGAAACGTCGAAATATTACGATATATTAATTAATATTAATGGATTAAGATTTTAGAAGTGCAGGTTTGAGTAATTTTTATAAAGAACGAGTCATTTATTATGAAATAAGACTTTGTTATTTGAAGATTCTTGGTTGGTGTAATTCCAAACTTGTCGTAGAAACGTCGAAATATTACGATATATTAATTAATATTAATGGATTAAGATTTTAGAAGTGCTGGTTTGAGTAATTTTTATAAAGAACGAGTCATTTATTATGAAATAAGACTTTGTTATTTGAAGATTCTTGGTTGGTGAAATTCCAAACTTGTCGTCGAAACGTCGAAATATTACGATATATTAATTAATATTAATGGATTAAGATTTTAGAAGTGCTGGTTTGAGTAATTTTTATAAAGAACGAGTCATTTATTATGTAATAAGACTTTGTTATTTGAAGATTCTTGGTTGGTGAAATTCCAAACTTGTCGTCGAAACGTCGAAATATTACGATATATTAATTAATATTAATGGATTAAGATTTTAGAAGTGCTGGTTTGAGTAATTTTTATAAAGAACGAGTCATTTATTATGAAATAAGACTTTGTTATTTGAAGATTCTTGGTTGGTGAAATTCCAAACTTGTCGTCGAAACGTCGAAATATTACGATATATTAATTATTATTAATGGATTAAGATTTTAGAAGTGCAGGTTTGAGTAATTTTTATAAAGAACGAGTCATTTATTATGAAATAAGACTTTGTTATTTGAAGATTCTTGGTTGGTGAAATTCCTAACTTGTCGTCGAAACGTCGAAATATTACGATATATTAATTAATATTAATGGATTAAGATTTTAGAAGTGCTGGTTTGAGTAATTTTTATAAAGAACTAGTCATTTATTATGAAATAAAACTTTGTTATTTGAAGATTCTTGGTTGGTGAAATTCCAAACTTGTCGTCGAAACGTCGAAATATTACGATATATTAATTAATATTAATGGATTAAGATTTTAGAAGTGCTGGTTTGAGTAATTTTTATAAAGAACGAGTCATTTATTATGAAATAAGACTTTGTTATTTGAAGATTCTTGGTTGGTGAAATTCCAAACTTGTCGTCGAAACGTCGAAATATTACGATATATTAATTAATATTAATGGATTAAGATTTTAGAAGTGCAGGTTTGAGTAATTTTTATAAAGAACGAGTCATTTATTATGAAATAAGACTTTGTTATTTGAAGATTCTTGGTTGGTGAAATTCCAAACTTGTCGTCGAAACGTCGAAATATTACGATATATTAATTAATATTAATGGATTAAGGGTTTTAGAAGTGCTGGTTTGAGTAATTTTTATAAAGAACGAGTCATTTATTATGAAATAAGACTTTGTTATTTGAAGATTCTTGGTTGGTGAAATTCCAAACTTGTCGTCGAAACGTCGAAATATTACGATATATTAAATAATATTAATGGATTAAGATTTTAGAAGTGCAGGTTTGAGTAATTTTTATAAAGAACGAGTCAGTTATTATGAAATAAGACTTTGTTATTTGAAGATTCTTGGTTTGTGAAATTCCAAACTTGTCGTCGAAACGTCGAAATATTACGATATATTAATTAATATTAATGGATTAAGATTTTAGAAGTGCAGGTTTGAGTAATTTTTATAAAGTACGAGTCATTTATTATGAAATAAGACTTTGTTATTTGAAGATTCTTGGTTGGTGAAATTCCAAACTTGTCGTCGAAACGTCGAAATATTACGATATATTAATTAATATTAATGGATTAAGATTTTAGAAGTGCAGGTTTGAGTAATTTATATAAAGAACGAGTCATTTATTATGAAATAAGACTTTGTTATTTGAAGATTCTTGGTTGGTGAAATTCCAAACTTGTCGTCGAAATGTCGAAATATTACGATATATTAATTAATATTAATGGATAAGGATTTTAGAAGTGCAGGTTTGAGTAATTTTTATAAAGAACGAGTCATTTATTATGAAATAAGACTTTGTTATTTGAAGATTCTTGGTTGGTGAAATTCCTAACTTGTCGTCGAAACGTCGAAATATTACGATATATTAATTAATATTAATAGATTAAGATTTTAGAAGTGCAGGTTTGACTAATTTATAAAAAGAACGAGTCAATTATTATGAAATAAGACTTTGTTATTTGAAGATTCTTGGTTGGTGAAATTCCAAACTTGTCGTCGAAACGTCGAAATATTTTGATATATTAATTAATATTAATAGATTAAGATTTTTGAAGTGCTGGTTTGAGTAATTTTTATAAAGAACGAGTCATTTATTATGAAATAAGACTTTGTTATTTGAAGATTCTTGGTTGGTGAAATTCCAAACTTGTCGTCGAAACGTCGAAATATTATGATATATAAATTAGTATTAATAGATTAAGATTTTAGAAGTGCTGGTTTGATTAATTTTTATAAAGAACGAGTCATTTATTATGAAATAAGACTTTGTTATTTGAAGATTCTTGGTTGGTGAAATTCCAAACTTGTCGTCGAAACGTCGAAATATTGGGATATATTAATTAATATTAATAGATTAAGATTTTAAAAGTGCAGGTTTGACTAATTTTTATAAAGAACGAGTCATTTATTATGAAATAAGATTTTGCTATTTGAAGATTCTTGGTTGGTGAAATTCCAAACTTGTCGTCGAAACGTCGAAATATTACGATATATTAATTAATATTAATGGATTAAGATTTTAGAAGTGCAGGTTTGAGTAATTTTTATAAAGAACGAGTCTTTTATTATGAAATAAGACTTTGTTATTTGAAGATTCTTGGTTGGTGAAATTCCAAACTTGTCGTCGAAACGTCGAAATATTACGATATATTAATTAATATTAATGGAATAAGTTTTTAGAAGTGCAGGTTTGAGTAATTTTTATAAAGAACGAGTCATTTATTATGAAATAAGACTTTGTTATTTGAAGATTCTTGGTTGGTGAAATTCCAAACTTGTCGTCGAAAAGTCGAAATATTTTGATATATTAATTAATATTAATAGATTAAGATTTTAGAAGTGCAGGTTTGAGTAATTTTTATAAAGAACGAGTCATTTATTATGAAATAAGACTTTGTTATTTGAAGATTCTTGGTTGGTGAAATTCCAAACTTGTCGTCGAAACGTCGAAATATTACGATATATTAATTAATATTAATGGATTAAGATTTTAGAAGTGCAGGTTTGAGTAATTTTTATAAAGAACGAGTCATTTATTATGAAATAAGACTTTGTTATTTGAAGATTCTTGGTTGGTGAAATTCCAAACTTGTCGTCGAAACGTCGAAATATTACGATATATTAATTAATATTAATGGATTAAGATTTTAGAAGTGCTGGTTTGAGTAATTTTTATAAAGAACGAATCATTTATTATGAAATAAGACTTTGTTATATGAAGATTCTTGGTTGGTGAAATTCCAAACTTGTCGTCGAAACGTCGAAATATTACGATATATTAATAAATATTAATGGATTAAGATTTTAGAAGTGCAGGTTTGAGTAATTTTTATAAAGAACGAGTCATTTATTATGTAATAAGACTTTGTTATTTGAAGATTCTTGGTTGGTGAAATTCCAAACTTGTCGTCGAAACGTCGAAATATTACGATATATTAATTAATATTAATGGATTAAGATTTTAGAAGTGCTGGTTTGTGTAATTTTTATAAAGAACGAGTCATTTATTATGAAATAAGACTTTGTTATTTGAAGATTCTTGGTTGGTGAAATTCCAAACTTGTCGTCGAAACGTCGAAATATTACGATATATTAATTAATATTAATGGATTAAGATTTTAGAAGTGCTGGTTTGATTAATTTTTATAAAGAACGAGTCATTTATTATGAAATAAGACTTTGTTATTTGAAGATTCTTGGTTGGTGAAATTCCAAACTTGTCGTCGAAACGTCGAAATATTACGATATATTAATTAATATTAATGGATGAAGATTTTAGAAGTGCTGGTTTAAGTAATTTTTATAAAGAACGAATCATTTATTATGAAATAAGACTTTGTTATATGAAGATTCTTGGTTGGTGAAATTCCAAACTTGTCGTCGAAACGTCGAAATATTACGATATATTAATTAATATTAATGGATTAAGATTTTAGAAGTGCAGGTTTGAGTAATTTTTATAAAGAACGAGTCATTTATTATGAAATAAGACTTTGTTATTTGAAGATTCTTGGTTGGTGAAATTCCAAACTTGTCGTCGAAACGTCGAAATATTACGATATATTAATTAATATTAATGGATTAAGATTTTAGAAGTGCAGGTTTGAGTAATTTTTATAAAGAACGAGTCATTTATTATGAAATAAGACTTTGTTATTTGAAGATTCTTGGTTGGTGAAATTCCAAACTTGTCGTCGAAACGTCGAAATATTACGATATATTAATTATTATTAATGGATTAAGGGTTTTAGAAGTGCTGGTTTGAGTAATTTTTATAAAGAACGAGTCATTTATTATGAAATAAGACTTTGTTATTTGAAGATTCTTGGTTGGTGAAATTCCAAACTTGTCGTCGAAACGTCGAAATATTACGATATATTAAATAATATTAATGGATTAAGATTTTAGAAGTGCAGGTTTGAGTAATTTTTATAAAGAACGAGTCATTTATTATGAAATAAGACTTTGTTATTTGAAGATTCTTGGTTTGTGAAATTCCAAACTTGTCGTCGAAACGTCGAAATATTACGATATATTAATAAATATTAATGGATTAAGATTTTAGAAGTGCAGGTTGGAGTAATTTTTATAAAGTACGAGTCATTTATTATGAAATAAGACTTTGTTATTTGAAGATTCTTGGTTGGTGAAATTCCAAACTTGTCGTCGAAACGTCGAAATATTACGATATATTAATTAATATTAATGGATTAAGATTTTAGAAGTGCAGGTTTGAGTAATTTTTATAAAGAACGAGTCATTTATTATGAAATAAGACTTTGTTATTTGAAGATTCTTGGTTGGTGAAATTCCAAACTTGTCGTCGAAACGTCGAAATATTACGATATATTAAATAATATTAATGGATTAAGATTTTAGAAGTGCAGGTTTGAGTAATTTTTATGAAGAACGAGTCATTTATTATGAAATAAGACTTTGTTATTTGAAGATTCTTGGTTGGTGAAATTCCAAACTTGTCGTCGTAACGTCGAAATATTACGATATATTAATTAATATTAATGGTTTAAGATTTTAGAAGTGCAGGTTTGAGTAATTTTTATAAAGAACGAGTCATTTATTATGAAATAAGACTTTGTTATTTGAAGATTCTTGGTTGGTGAAATTCCAAACTTGTCGTCGAAACGTCGAAATATTACGATATATTAATTAATATTAATGGATTAAGATTTTAGAAGTGCAGGTTTGAGTAATTTTTATAAATAACGAGTCATTTATTATGAAATAAGACTTTGTTATTTGAAGATTCTTGGTTGGTGAAATTCCAAACTTGTCGTCGAAACGTCGAAATATTACGTTATATTAATTAATATTAATAGATTAAGATTTTAGAAGTGCAGGTTTGACTAATTTTTAAAAAGAACGAGTCATTTATTATGAAATAAAACTTTGTTATTTGAAGATTCTTGGTTGGTGAAATTCCAAACTTGTCGTCGAAACGTCGAAATATTTTGATATACTAATTAATATTAATAGATTAAGATTTTAGAAGTGCTGGTTTGAGTAATTTTTATAAAGAACGAGTCATTTATTATGAAATAAGACTTTGTTATTTGAAGATTCTTGGTTGGTGAAATTCCAAACTTGTCGTCGAAACGTCGAAATATTATGATATATTAATTAGTATTAATAGATTAAGATTTAAGAAGTGCTGGTTTGAGTAATTTTGATAAAGAACGAGTCATTTATTATGAAATAAGACTTTGTTATTTGAAGATTCTTGGTTGGTGAAATTCCAAACTTGTCGTCGAAACGTCGAAATATTGGGATATATTAATTAATATTAATAGATTAAGATTTTAAAAGTGCAGGTTTGACTAATTTTTATAAAGAACGAGTCATTTATTACGAAATAAGACTTTGTTATTTGAAGATTCTTGCTTGGTGAAATTCCAAACTTGTCGTCGAAACGTCGAAATATTGGGATATATTAATTAATATTAATAGATTAAGATTTTAAAAGTGCAGGTTTGACTAATTTTTATAAAGAACGAGTCATTTATTATGAAATAAAACTTCGTTATTTGAAGATTCTTGGTTGGTGAAATTCCAAACTTGTCGTCGAAACGTCGAAATATTACGATATATTAATTAATATTAATGGATTAAGATTTTAAAAGTGCAGGTTTGAGTAATTTTTATAAAGAACGAGTCATTTATTATGAAATAAGACTTTGTTATTTGAAGATTCTTGGTTGGTGAAATTCCAAACTTGTCGTCGAAACGTCGAAATATTACGATATATTAATTAATATTAATGGAATAAGATTTTAGAAGTGCAGGTTTGTGTAATTTTTATAAAGAACGAGTCATTTATTATGAAATAAGACTTTGTTATTTGAAGATTCTTGGTTGGTGAAATTCCAAACTTGTCGTCGAAACGTCGAAATATTTTGATATATTAATTAATATTAATAGATTAAGATTTTAGAAGTGCAGGTTTGAGTAATTTTTATAAAGAACGAGTCATTTATTATGAAATAAGACTTTGTTATTTGAAGATTCTTGGTTGGTGAAATTCCAAACTTGTCGGCGAAACGTCGAAATATTACGATATATTAATTAATATTAATGGATTAAGATTTTAGAAGTGTAGGTTTGAGTAATTTTTATAAAGAACGAGTCATTTATTATGAAATAAGACTTTGTTATTTGAAGATTCTTGGTTGGTGAAATTCCAAACTTGTCGTCGAAACGTCGAAATATTACGATATATTAATTAATATTAATGGATTAAGATTTTAGAAGTAAAGGTTTGAGTAATTTTTATAAAGAACGAGTCATTTATTATGAAATAAGATTTTGTTAGTTGAAGATTCTTGGTTGGTGAAATTCCAAACTTGTCGTCGAAACGTCGAAATATTGGGATATATTAATTAATATTAATAGATTAAGATTTTAGAAGTGCTGGTTTGAGTAATTTTTATAAAGAACGAGTCATTTATTATGAAATAAGACTTTGTTATTTGAAGATTCTTGGTTGGTGAAATTCCAAACTTGTCGTCGAAACGTCGAAATATTGGGATATATTAATTAATATTAATAGATTAAGATTTTAGAAGTGCTGGTTTGAGTAATTTTTATAAAGAACGAGTCATTTATTATGAAATAAGACTTTGTTATTTGAAGATTCTTGGTTGGTGAAATTCCAAACTTGTCGTCGAAACGTCGAAATATTACGATATATTAATTAATATTAATGGATTAAGATTTTAGAAGTGCTGGTTTGAGTATTTTTTATAAAGAACGAGTCATTTATTATGAAATAAGACTTTGTTATTTGAAGATTCTTGGTTGGTGAAATTCCAAACTTGTCGTCGAAACGTCGAAATATTACGATATATTAATTAATATTAATGGATTAAGATTTTAGAAGTGCAGGTTTGAGTAATTTTTATAAAGAACGAGTCATTTATTATGAAATAAGACTTTGTTATTTGAAGATTCTTGGTTGGTGTAATTCCAAACTTGTCGTAGAAACGTCGAAATATTACGATATATTAATTAATATTAATGGATTAAGATTTTAGAAGTGCTGGTTTGAGTAATTTTTATAAAGAACGAGTCATTTATTATGAAATAAGACTTTGTTATTTGAAGATTCTTGGTTGGTGAAATTCCAAACTTGTCGTCGAAACGTCGAAATATTACGATATATTAATTAATATTAATGGATTAAGATTTTAGAAGTGCTGGTTTGAGTAATTTTTATAAAGAACGAGTCATTTATTATGTAATAAGACTTTGTTATTTGAAGATTCTTGGTTGGTGAAATTCCAAACTTGTCGTCGAAACGTCGAAATATTACGATATATTAATTAATATTAATGGATTAAGATTTTAGAAGTGCTGGTTTGAGTAATTTTTATAAAGAACGAGTCATTTATTATGAAATAAGACTTTGTTATTTGAAGATTCTTGGTTGGTGAAATTCCAAACTTGTCGTCGAAACGTCGAAATATTACGATATATTAATTATTATTAATGGATTAAGATTTTAGAAGTGCAGGTTTGAGTAATTTTTATAAAGAACGAGTCATTTATTATGAAATAAGACTTTGTTATTTGAAGATTCTTGGTTGGTGAAATTCCTAACTTGTCGTCGAAACGTCGAAATATTACGATATATTAATTAATATTAATGGATTAAGATTTTAGAAGTGCTGGTTTGAGTAATTTTTATAAAGAACGAGTCATTTATTATGAAATAAAACTTTGTTATTTGAAGATTCTTGGTTGGTGAAATTCCAAACTTGTCGTCGAAACGTCGAAATATTACGATATATTAATTAATATTAATGGATTAAGATTTTAGAAGTGCTGGTTTGAGTAATTTTTATAAAGAACGAGTCATTTATTATGAAATAAGACTTTGTTATTTGAAGATTCTTGGTTGGTGAAATTCCAAACTTGTCGTCGAAACGTCGAAATATTACGATATATTAATTAATATTAATGGATTAAGATTTTAGAAGTGCAGGTTTGAGTAATTTTTATAAAGAACGAGTCATTTATTATGAAATAAGACTTTGTTATTTGAAGATTCTTGGTTGGTGAAATTCCAAACTTGTCGTCGAAACGTCGAAATATTACGATATATTAATTAATATTAATGGATTAAGGGTTTTAGAAGTGCTGGTTTGAGTAATTTTTATAAAGAACGAGTCATTTATTATGAAATAAGACTTTGTTATTTGAAGATTCTTGGTTGGTGAAATTCCAAACTTGTCGTCGAAACGTCGAAATATTACGATATATTAAATAATATTAATGGATTAAGATTTTAGAAGTGCAGGTTTGAGTAATTTTTATAAAGAACGAGTCAGTTATTATGAAATAAGACTTTGTTATTTGAAGATTCTTGGTTTGTGAAATTCCAAACTTGTCGTCGAAACGTCGAAATATTACGATATATTAATTAATATTAATGGATTAAGATTTTAGAAGTGCAGGTTTGAGTAATTTTTATAAAGTACGAGTCATTTATTATGAAATAAGACTTTGTTATTTGAAGATTCTTGGTTGGTGAAATTCCAAACTTGTCGTCGAAACGTCGAAATATTACGATATATTAATTAATATTAATGGATTAAGATTTTAGAAGTGCAGGTTTGAGTAATTTATATAAAGAACGAGTCATTTATTATGAAATAAGACTTTGTTATTTGAAGATTCTTGGTTGGTGAAATTCCAAACTTGTCGTCGAAATGTCGAAATATTACGATATATTAATTAATATTAATGGATAAGGATTTTAGAAGTGCAGGTTTGAGTAATTTTTATAAAGAACGAGTCATTTATTATGAAATAAGACTTTGTTATTTGAAGATTCTTGGTTGGTGAAATTCCTAACTTGTCGTCGAAACGTCGAAATATTACGATATATTAATTAATATTAATAGATTAAGATTTTAGAAGTGCAGGTTTGACTAATTTATAAAAAGAACGAGTCAATTATTATGAAATAAGACTTTGTTATTTGAAGATTCTTGGTTGGTGAAATTCCAAACTTGTCGTCGAAACGTCGAAATATTTTGATATATTAATTAATATTAATAGATTAAGATTTTTGAAGTGCTGGTTTGAGTAATTTTTATAAAGAACGAGTCATTTATTATGAAATAAGACTTTGTTATTTGAAGATTCTTGGTTGGTGAAATTCCAAACTTGTCGTCGAAACGTCGAAATATTATGATATATAAATTAGTATTAATAGATTAAGATTTTAGAAGTGCTGGTTTGATTAATTTTTATAAAGAACGAGTCATTTATTATGAAATAAGACTTTGTTATTTGAAGATTCTTGGTTGGTGAAATTCCAAACTTGTCGTCGAAACGTCGAAATATTGGGATATATTAATTAATATTAATAGATTAAGATTTTAAAAGTGCAGGTTTGACTAATTTTTATAAAGAACGAGTCATTTATTATGAAATAAGATTTTGCTATTTGAAGATTCTTGGTTGGTGAAATTCCAAACTTGTCGTCGAAACGTCGAAATATTACGATATATTAATTAATATTAATGGATTAAGATTTTAGAAGTGCAGGTTTGAGTAATTTTTATAAAGAACGAGTCTTTTATTATGAAATAAGACTTTGTTATTTGAAGATTCTTGGTTGGTGAAATTCCAAACTTGTCGTCGAAACGTCGAAATATTACGATATATTAATTAATATTAATGGAATAAGTTTTTAGAAGTGCAGGTTTGAGTAATTTTTATAAAGAACGAGTCATTTATTATGAAATAAGACTTTGTTATTTGAAGATTCTTGGTTGGTGAAATTCCAAACTTGTCGTCGAAAAGTCGAAATATTTTGATATATTAATTAATATTAATAGATTAAGATTTTAGAAGTGCAGGTTTGAGTAATTTTTATAAAGAACGAGTCATTTATTATGAAATAAGACTTTGTTATTTGAAGATTCTTGGTTGGTGAAATTCCAAACTTGTCGTCGAAACGTCGAAATATTACGATATATTAATTAATATTAATGGATTAAGATTTTAGAAGTGCAGGTTTGAGTAATTTTTATAAAGAACGAGTCATTTATTATGAAATAAGACTTTGTTATTTGAAGATTCTTGGTTGGTGAAATTCCAAACTTGTCGTCGAAACGTCGAAATATTACGATATATTAATTAATATTAATGGATTAAGATTTTAGAAGTGCTGGTTTGAGTAATTTTTATAAAGAACGAATCATTTATTATGAAATAAGACTTTGTTATATGAAGATTCTTGGTTGGTGAAATTCCAAACTTGTCGTCGAAACGTCGAAATATTACGATATATTAATAAATATTAATGGATTAAGATTTTAGAAGTGCAGGTTTGAGTAATTTTTATAAAGAACGAGTCATTTATTATGTAATAAGACTTTGTTATTTGAAGATTCTTGGTTGGTGAAATTCCAAACTTGTCGTCGAAACGTCGAAATATTACGATATATTAATTAATATTAATGGATTAAGATTTTAGAAGTGCTGGTTTGTGTAATTTTTATAAAGAACGAGTCATTTATTATGAAATAAGACTTTGTTATTTGAAGATTCTTGGTTGGTGAAATTCCAAACTTGTCGTCGAAACGTCGAAATATTACGATATATTAATTAATATTAATGGATTAAGATTTTAGAAGTGCTGGTTTGATTAATTTTTATAAAGAACGAGTCATTTATTATGAAATAAGACTTTGTTATTTGAAGATTCTTGGTTGGTGAAATTCCAAACTTGTCGTCGAAACGTCGAAATATTACGATATATTAATTAATATTAATGGATGAAGATTTTAGAAGTGCTGGTTTAAGTAATTTTTATAAAGAACGAATCATTTATTATGAAATAAGACTTTGTTATATGAAGATTCTTGGTTGGTGAAATTCCAAACTTGTCGTCGAAACGTCGAAATATTACGATATATTAATTAATATTAATGGATTAAGATTTTAGAAGTGCAGGTTTGAGTAATTTTTATAAAGAACGAGTCATTTATTATGAAATAAGACTTTGTTATTTGAAGATTCTTGGTTGGTGAAATTCCAAACTTGTCGTCGAAACGTCGAAATATTACGATATATTAATTAATATTAATGGATTAAGATTTTAGAAGTGCAGGTTTGAGTAATTTTTATAAAGAACGAGTCATTTATTATGAAATAAGACTTTGTTATTTGAAGATTCTTGGTTGGTGAAATTCCAAACTTGTCGTCGAAACGTCGAAATATTACGATATATTAATTATTATTAATGGATTAAGGGTTTTAGAAGTGCTGGTTTGAGTAATTTTTATAAAGAACGAGTCATTTATTATGAAATAAGACTTTGTTATTTGAAGATTCTTGGTTGGTGAAATTCCAAACTTGTCGTCGAAACGTCGAAATATTACGATATATTAAATAATATTAATGGATTAAGATTTTAGAAGTGCAGGTTTGAGTAATTTTTATAAAGAACGAGTCATTTATTATGAAATAAGACTTTGTTATTTGAAGATTCTTGGTTTGTGAAATTCCAAACTTGTCGTCGAAACGTCGAAATATTACGATATATTAATAAATATTAATGGATTAAGATTTTAGAAGTGCAGGTTGGAGTAATTTTTATAAAGTACGAGTCATTTATTATGAAATAAGACTTTGTTATTTGAAGATTCTTGGTTGGTGAAATTCCAAACTTGTCGTCGAAACGTCGAAATATTACGATATATTAATTAATATTAATGGATTAAGATTTTAGAAGTGCAGGTTTGAGTAATTTATATAAAGAACGAGTCATTTATTATGAAATAAGACTTTGTTATTTGAAGATTCTT